>JAWMAG010000005.1:7685000-7692500 GCA_037013455.1 Ceratitis rosa | reverse complement strand
CTGTCTTTCGCAAAAAAACCAATTAGAGTTTAGATAAACTGAAATGAGAAATAAACAATGTTTGGAGTACTGCAATCTGCTTCAACTAGAAACGAAGTACATATATAATTTTAAATTAAACAAAAAAATGTTATTTTACCATTTTATTGCATTATTACTGTATTGATCTATTTTTTACGACTTAAAATTATATGCGCGTTACTATAAAAGGTTTCGAATTCCAAGTCATCCACTCAAATTTATGCACACCAATGTTCATACATACATATATACACGTATGTATGTATGTACAAATATCATACATAACATACTTATAGGGAAGACATACATAACACTCGTATGTGCATAAGTACATACATAAATATTTATATGCAAAACATGTCATACATCATATGGAACGTGAGAAAATTTTCATTAAATTTTTTTTATAAATATTTTATTCAGTTATTGGAGCGTTTTCGTTAATATTTTTGTTCAATTCAAATTTTTAGCGCCCTTTATTATTACAAGCGGGTATTCATTTTTCTACACACACTTCATTTGCACTCATTACAATTTTTTTTTTACAATTTTTGTTATTCAAACAACGCCTTTAGCCAAATCGAAATTGCCACAATCATAGTCGATTAATAGGGCCAAACGAAGAAATCATACTTCAAGGCGTTTCCATTACAATTCAAGTATATACACGTATGTACATATTTTTGTTATTTCTAACGCCACCTGAAGCAATGCATATTTACATACAAATGAAAGTGTACGAGTATATACAAAAGTTCATTTGAAAAAAAAAAATTAAATTATGGTAAAAGTGTAAAACAAAAATTGTAACAGGCGTTAGGTAAACAAATTGCAGTAAACTGTTGTGGTCCTCTGTACATACACATACATATTTATTCCTATGCAAGCACAATATATGGAAATATATGCATTTGAACTTGAAAGTATTTACAGTGAGGTGCGAAATTGTTTATAGTATTTGTTAACGATGCATAGCTTTTAGAAGCATTTTTCGTCAATTGAGTAAGGTCTAACGTTAACGATCGAAGAATAATTAATACAAACTAGCTGTGCCTTGCAACGCTTCGCTGTCGCACATACTCATTGAAGGTATGAAATTAATCATGGGATATCTTTTTATCACAACTTTATTCACAACTTTATTCACTCAATACTTGTGAGAATACAACATCTTTGGTTTAACCATTGACATTGGTCCACTTCCCGGAGAGAGGAATAGTCCGACTATTTGAATAGGGGAGTCCCCGGCTCACTCCCCGGAGAGCCGAGTAGTTCGATTTTTTTAATAGGTCGGTTTCTGGTCCATTTCCCAGAGAAAAGTATAGCCTTCCTGTTAATCTAACCAAAAAGACAACTATGTACCGAATTTCAAGTAAGTCCAGCCATAAATAAACTTTTTCTAATAAGTCAGTCCCTGGTCCACTTCCCGGCTAGAGGAACAGTCTTCCTGTTAATCCAAGCAGAAAGACACTTAAGTACCGAATTTCAAATAAATCGAACCATCAATAAGATTTTTTCGAATAGGTCAGTCCTTAGTCCACTTCCCGAAAATTTTTTTTCGTAAAACCCTTCCCCTTTCCTCATAGAAGCAATCTGGCGTAATTTCAAGTCAATCTACCGTTAACTTTTGGAGAACATCCGTTACAAACGGACATAAGAGCTTTTTTAATAGGTCAGTCCCCGGTCCACTTCCTAATTTTTTTTTAACCATCTCAGAAATCATAAAAACAATCTGATGAAATTTCAAGTCATTCGGTCTGTAACTTTTGGAGATTTTTAGAAATTACTGGATTTTTCCAAGCGGACATAAGATTTTTATATACAATATAAGAAGATAAGACGCCTCCAATCACATTTGTCGGCCGCAATAGCCGAGTGGTTAGCATTGAGTACTGTCATTTGGTATTTATTTATTAAATCTGTTTCGACATCGGAAGCCTAACATTAAGTTATCAAATCTTAAAAACCAGACTAAAACATAAGCAGGGATGGGCTGCTGGCCTGACGTTGCTCTTTAGAAGACTGGTTTGTTTCTTCCCCGTAGGCGGGTTTATCTTCTTGCATGGGTCAAGGTGATGGTTACGGAGTTTCCCTAAGTATTTTTAAGCTACGATTTACGATCTCTATGCATATTTTCATTACGCATGTACCCATTATTACACTTAACGTTTTCGATTGGAACCTTTGACTTTTATCTATATTCGGCACGCAAACTGTGGCCCTTAACTGGATTCCATACATCCATATCGGTTTTTATGAGCCAATGTAAGCTGGCATATTTGAGTTTGAGCTGCAGGTTTTTAGCAGAAATGTGTCGACTTCAGGTTCAGCGCCCGTCTAAGTGGGTACCGAGGTATGTAATTTCGTCAACTTGTGGAATTGGTACTTAGTTGAGCTTCTGTGGCTGTAACGGGACATTTGTGCCGACTGCTATTAAAGCAGTATCATCCGCAAATATAGATGTAATTACTTGGTCATTCGTAGGAATATCTGCGGTACAATAACGGACCAAGAACACTACATTGCGTATACTTCTCTGTTCATTCTGTATTCATTTACCTTTACTGCGAATCGGCTGTTGTATAAGTAAGACTCAAGTATATTGTGGAGACACTTTGTCAAATGCTTGCGCCACATCAAGAAAAACTCTCTGAATTGGAATCCCTTTTTTATTTTATTAGATATTCGATTACCTTGTTCACTTGTTCCAGTTAGTTCTCGATGTCGTAAGTCGAAAAGAATTTTGGCTTTCAACTGGCTCTTCGTTCAATTTTATAACTACTGTGGAGTGATGATAAGAGTAGAGATAAAATCGAACCTATTTTGAGGACTCATAACCGTATTATATAACTGGCGACCTTTTCAGTTTATTAGTGGAGATCCCCAGTGAGTGTGTTTCGCATTGTAATCTCCTACAGATAAAAATCTGTCTCCAAGTGCTAAGCTGATTTTTTTCGATGAACTCCTTAAAAATTCGATATGCAAGATAGATGTATTTTTGGTCCGAATTAAAAGTAGCCTACACAAATATGACTTTTCCTTAAAGTTTTCGTACTTTTCAAAATTTATACTTTAAAGTGGAAGGTGGGAGCGAGCTTGCTCCGATTCGATTTCATCTATTTGCAAAAGCGTTCGTAATTTGTGTGAACCAAGTTTGAGTTATAGTGTACACAGATGGACGGACGTACAAGATTAAATCGAAAATTTCAAAATTTACATTTGCTGTTCGTGAACAATTTGAAAAGACACTGTACAAAGGTAAATACCCATAGAGTAAAATCAATAGACATTTATAGCTAAATAGTTGAACGAACGACTTGACCAAAAGCGGAAAACAAACAATATTCCGAAAATAAAAGCTACTGCATAATAAAAATACAAATATGTATGCAAACGTGTCAGACAAGTAAGCGAACGGATTGGCCAGCCATTTCGAGCAGCTGAATGTTGAATGCCTAAAGCCAAAAGTACTTTGAATTTCGATTACTTACTATGGGCCTTAACAGACAAAATATGCATAGAGACTTACATACACATACATACATACATAGGCAGATACTCGTATACCCAAAAGAGCCATAGAGCCATACCAAAAATTAAATAGCTTTCATTAATATATACACACCGACACGCACACACACACACACACACACACACAAACGCAAATGTCTAGTAATGCATAAATGGCAGTTAGATAATTGAAACTCACCTTTTGGCATGCCACACGGTCCCTTCGTACGTGAGTTATCCAAAAAGTCCAAATCATATTTTCGCGCAGGTGGATAAGTGAGCGCCACATGTGCCTCGCCCAGCTGCAGTAGACAGCAAATATGCAGGCATAGATATAATGTCGCGATGGCAAAAAATATTGTTGGTCGTTTTGCTGCTGCTAAATTTACTGTTGATGACCGATGAATTGTAGCTGGTGGTGGTGTGGCCACAACGCCTGCTGCTGACTTATGTCGTTGCCGTAGGCGATTATTGTTGTGTGGCGCATTCATTGTTGTTGATTTCAGGTATGTTGTTATTGTCGGTTTTTGTATGTTTTTTTTTTTTATTACCAAATTTTTGGTTGTTGGCGTAGCTACTTTGAAATTGGTGAGATAAAAATTTTAATGGTATTTTCCACGCGCCGTTTCCCCGTTTTTTTAATATATTGTAATATTTTCACAAAAAAAAAATACTATTTCCGAGTTAAAAAGTTTTCTGCAAACTTTTTTGGCTTTCTTTTACTTTTAAAGTGAAATGTATGTAAAAGCTTTATGGTTGAATTTTACTAGTAGCCATTAGTCGACCTGAAAATTTAGTAAATTTCTCTATAAAAAAATTGATATTTCCTACGATTTATTTGATTTTATTTTAACCTATTTTACTTATATTAGTTTTATTTATTGTTTCATTTTATTTTCTTTTTATTTTTTTATTTTTCTATAATTATTTTGTTTTGTTTATTTTAACATATTTTTTTATTTATAATTTTATATCACTTTACATTATTTAATTTTTTTTTATATTATTTTATTTCATTTAATTTTTATCACTTTATTTTATTTTATATTATTTTATTTTATTTCGTTTTACTTTATTTTATTTAATTTTTTTTTATAATTTGTTTTACATTATATTATTTTATTTATTTTATTTTGCTTTAAATTATTATTTTTTATTTTATTGTATTTTATTTATTTTTTTATTTTTTTTATTTATTTTATTTTTTTATAATTCATTTTATTTTATTTATTTTATTTTTTATATCTCATTTTATTATATTTTATTTTATATTATTTTATTCATTTTGATTTATATTATTTTATTGTATTTTATTATTATTTTTTATTTGATTTTTTTTTATTTTATTTAATTTTTTTTCACTTAATTTTATTTTATTTTGTTTTCTTATAATATATTTTATTTTATTAGTGTATTTTATTTTATTTTGCTTAATATTATTATTTTTTATTTTATTGTATTTTTTTATTTGATTTTTTTTTATTTTATTTAATTTTATTTTATATTATTTTATTTTATTTTATTTTAATTAATTTTATTTTATTTTATTTTATTTCATTCAGTTTTTATTATTATTTATTATTTTTATTATTTTTATTTAATTTTTTTATAATTTATTTTATATTATATTATTTTATTTTGCTTTAAATTATTATTTTTTATTTTATTGCATTTTATTTTTATTTTTTTATTTTATTTTATTTATTTTATTTTTTTATATTTCATTTTATTTTATTTTTTATATCTCATTTTATTATATTTTATTTTATATTATTCTATTCATTTTGATTTATATTATTTTATTGTAGATATTTTATTTTATTTTATTATTATTTTTTGTTTTTATTTTTTTATTTTATTTTATTTTTTTTTATTTCACTTTCTTATAATATATTTTATTTTATTTATTGTCTTTTATTTTATTTTGCTTAATATTATTATTTTTTATTTTATTGTATTTTATTTATTTAATTTTATTTTTTTATATTATTTTATTTTATTGAATTTTTTTATTTGATTTTTTTTTATTTTATTTAATTTTGTTTTATTTCTCATAATTTTATTTTATTTTATTTTAATTTTTTTAATTTTATTTATTTTATATTATTGTATTTTATTTTGTTTTGCTTTATATTATTATTTTTTATTTTATTGTATTTTATTTATTTAATTTTATTTTATTATTTTATTTTATTTTATTTTATTCTATTTTATTTTATTTTATTATATTTTATTTTATATTATTTTATTTTGTTTTGATTTATATTATTTTATCGTATTTTTTATTGTATTTTTTTTATTTGATTTTATTTTTTTTTTTTATTTTGCTTATTTTATTTTATTTTATTTAAATTTATTTATTTTAATTAAATTTATTTAAATTTATTTTATAAATTTCTTATTTGTTTCTTGTTTTTTAGTCCTTTTCATTTAATTTTTTAAAATATTATTAATGATGGTTGTCACGACTGCGTGAGCATTTCATTAGCACCTGAGCATTGTGCAACATAAAATAAATTTCGAAAACCACCTCCAAAGTTTGTGTTAAATTTTTAGTATTTATTATACACTTTTATGCTACACACATGCCAAGTAAAGCTTTACGGGATGCTTTAAATTATTTTATTTGCATAAAAAAATTGTGGATCGCTTTTTTTAATTTAAAATTTTTATCATAAAATATAGTTGTACTTTCTTAGTTGGAGTTGTGTTCCGATTTGTGTGTAAAATTATGTTTTTTAACCTGAAAAGAAAAAATAAAATAAAATTATCGATCATGAATTTTTTGAAACCGTTCTTATATTTAAAAAATATAAAAAAAAATTTTTCCTCATTAAAAATGGTGGGAAGGAATAAAGAGGCGGAAAAGACGGCTTTCGAAAAGGGTTTATGCATATTCGTAATAATGAAAAAAAAACTAAGTAATCTTATTAGTAACGCCAAGTAGTAATACACGGCCGGATTCACATAGATATATAAACGTAGGTAAAGGTAAACTTACACTTTATTCAAGCGTATAAATTTATTTATGCAATTAAAATTAGATATGCATATGAACACAAATTTATATACGCTTATGTATGTACATATTTATTAGATGTATAATGTGCATACGTATAATTTTGCTTGCACATTTACATACATACGTAAGCGAGTGCGCTTTTAATTGCATTGAACTTAATGAGCAAAGTTTATGAATTTCATTTAATTATATTAAAAGCTTTCCAAACTGCCTAAGAAGCGTGTGAAACAGTAATATTTAAAAAAATTATTTGTTTTTTTTTTTTTTAATGGAAAATCTATGTATTTGTTAACCTATGAACTCAAAGAGAGTTAATGTTTAAGTCGATTAAATTTGATTGATTTGACAGCGCATAAATAAAATAAGAAAAAAAAACAAACATAAAAAAATTAAGTGAAAATGAATCTAGGTGTGCATGGTTTAAATACTCTTAACGCATTTTTTAATTATATCTAACACAGGTAGCATTTTAATTTCTACAATACTCAGCTTACGTTTATCAAAATATATATATTTACGACATACTTCAACCCTTTTAACGAAATAGGTATTCATAATATTCATAACATCAACATTGCCCAAATATTTTATCATTATAGAAAACGAAACAAAAATCATTAACAATACCACCTTTCTGTCTACCACCAACAGGTGTGGGAAAAACAATAACTTTTAATCGCTGCTACCAACAGATTTAACTGTCAACAATTATGTTGGACAAAGTGTATACAGCCAAATCTATATCACCATAAAAAATCTTTACCACCAAAAATCAAACTAGTTCCCAGTCGAAAAATCCGAAAATTTTTGTTTTATTCTTATCTCAATTGAGGGTTTTTGTGCAGGAGATTAGCTGCTGAGAATGACAGCATGTGGGCGGCTAAGATAAATTCAAATATTGCCATAGCAAGACATATATTTTGTTTTGTACCATATTTTGTGACAGT
>JAWMAG010000005.1:4085000-4162500 GCA_037013455.1 Ceratitis rosa | reverse complement strand
TTTTCGTATTAACTGTTTTAACTGTTAAAGCTTAACCTTTATCAAGCTGGTTAGTTAGTTGCAGGCAATAACCGATCGCTTGGCCATATGTTAAACTTAGGTTTCCCGCTTGACAAATCTAGTCAAATATAATTGATTCGGTTTAACCGCTGAAGCGATTTTGATCGAATCCTCTGCCCTGACTTATGGTGTGCGTCGAACAAACAAAGGGAACAATAGTTTATTCTAAGGCGCCTTCGAATGACCGATGGATTTTTAAGAGAAGTTTTTATTTGATGCCAGTAAATAAACACAGAAGGAACCAAAAGGGGCGACTTCAATTAGAAAATTGTTTTAAAATTAAGTTTTAAATTTTGGATTTTGGTCCGATCAGAATTCGAAGCCCTGACCTTCCGTATGGAAGTACGCACTGATAACCACTCGGCTATTTCAACCGGCGGACATTACATGATCAATAATCTAGTGCAGGAGAAGAAAGTTGTCTCAAAACTCTAAGCGAGCAATTCGAAAAAATCCATTTTACTCAAAATTTCAAGACTGGGATCAACGTTCCAAATTGTGGTAACACTTTTATCCTCCGATAATGCTCATTAGGACTAATTAGAAGTTCCATATACATTGGAATAGTAAATATAATAACCAGAAATCCGAATGCTGCTTCTAATCAGAAGAATTCATTAAAGGAAAGGTCTTACCTATATTAAAACCTGAAACCACTAACTTTCAAAGAAACAAATACTAAGTCAAGGTCAATGTGAATAAAGAATTCATCGGCCTTAGAATAAATACTCTCTTACACCCTCACTAACTGAATTCACATATATAAATTCCTAGGAGGTTTCATACCTCACCTTGCTTGCCAACTGGATCAACGAAAATTTAGTTTTAATATTTAGCTCAAGAAGGGCTAACCCGTGGTAGTTGAAGAGATTGTTACAAGTGGCATGCCAGAGATGACAAAACCTATCTCCGGCCTACAGCGAAATATGATTGTGTTAAACTTACCATTCAACCCTTAGTTCAGATACCAAGTGTAGTCGGGTCCGTCTTCATCCGATCTTTTCAATGCAGTGAAAGTCATATTCCTCTTTTTCTTCTTCTTCTTCTACCGGCGACTACTGCATTGCATACTTTTAGAGCTACAGTGTTTTCGTCCATCCGAATAGCCGTATTTCTTGGACGTTCCCAATGTACAAACATCCATAAACTTTAACGCAAAACCCTTCAGAGGAAATTCCTAACGCCAACTCATCAGATTTTTTTCATCGTCCAAGCGTTCGCATCATAAAGCAGTATGCGAATGACGAGGGACTTGAGGAGATTGATGTTTGTTCGTCGAATGAGGACTTTTCAGGCAAAGTTGCATCTGTTGTCAAGAGTAATTCTGCATTGGAAATCAGAGGGAGCAATGTTGTAGCTGGTTATGCTGGTTTTAACATAGACGAAATTATTTACGATTTCAAAGATAGAAATATAAACAGTCACATGGGAGACAGGACACGGGTTCACTGACTATTCTTTTGATGACAAGAGATATAATATTTCGGCATGTTATGGAAAGTTTTACCTTTAGGCAAAAGAAACTGTAGCTTAGGGAGAAATCATCAGTCTCCCAATACTATTAAATATATTTCGGCTTGGTTCTGGTTACCTGATAACCTCCTTTTCTAGCAGGAAATGAAGGAAAAGTGCGACCAAATACTCCTTCCATGAACGCCATTCCATTAGTAATAAAATTCTCAGTGAATCCTTAGCAAATGTTAGCAACTCTGCGCACCATTAATCACTGCTAACTTTAGTAGAGATCTGTTAGAGCTTTATACTTACCTCTTTTAATTAGATAATTAAATATTTCCCTAGATAATGAGACGAAATAAAAAACTTCAATTCAGGTGATTAAATAATCTTTACTAAAATTACATGCAATTTTAAGTTTTATTAAGATTTTTAATAGTTACAAAAACAACTTCAGATTATAAATATAAGTAAATTAGAATTCGAAATTACTGTGCAATTAAGAAATCTATGTAAAATATGAGTTTTCACATTTTCATGGTGATTTTTTAAATTTCTTCAAAAAACTGCATAATTTTGTAGAAAACTGTAGAAGTGTTGCAATAAACTCATAATAAAAAGTAAAAATATTGTAAAGTTCCAGAAATATTTTTGGCATTTCCTGTTGACTAGATTTTCGAACTACTTCGAGATTCGACACAGAAATGTATTAAAATTTTTTCTCCCACAAATTAAGTAAAATTTTTGGTATTCGAATTTATATGAATTTTAATTTTATACACTTTTAAGACACACTTTTTTATTTCAAGAATTCATTGACATTGTTGTAATACACTTCAACGATCGTAGACACCCAAAAAGGCATTACATGAAGGACAGTAGTGTTCCACATTGCGTGCGCATTCCGTACAGTACACAGCACAGGCGCAAGGTAAGCAACTGAAAATAATTTAATAAATATGAAAATAAGAATATATGTATATATATCTTCTGCTTTTAATGTCAATTTACGATAAATTATTTTCCCTTCATATGGTAATAAAAAAACTCGGTCCCATTTCTCTAATTTCTTTAGAGAGAATTATTTATCTCATTAACATAATATCTTCTAGCTGATGAAAAATATATTCTACTCATATTTCTATAGAGTGATAACATAGGAATTCGTGTTCGGCTTCCAGAAAATAAATAATAAAAAAAATGTTTGTTTTCATTGATTGCCGATTTCAGTATTCGACTGGAAGCCAATTATTTGCAATAATTTGCTAAAGACTTTGTTTTGAATTTCATTTTCATGAGTACTATGTGGGGAGTAGTCTAAAATTTATCTTCTGAGTTCTCCATTTTTTCAAGTATTGTTGAAAGATGAATCTCTAGTGAATCGGGGAGCTACCTGACCTAAAGCCACACTAAAAAAGATCAATAAGTTCGGTGACGAGAGACCTTAGCCCGTAACACACTGGTGTAACTAAGACCTTATATATCACATTAAAAAGATATGTTTCAAGATTATATTGGTTCGTCAAACTTAACACCTTTACTCTCTCTCTCTCTTCTCTTCCAGCACCGCATTCGCTGTGTTGGAGCGCAACTGCTTTCACTCTATTGCCGGAGTAGGGATAATTGTACCAGGTCTTCTTATTGGAAGCTAATAGTTTAATTGGCGTATATAGATAGTGTACTATGACGAGTTGCTTATGCGTGCTCTCAGAGAGCAGAAGTTCAAGTAGAATTTTCGATGTCAAAGCATTTTTGGGCGCTAGCAATAAAGGTAAAGGATACGAATCGATGGTAGTACGAACATTGGCGAACAAAAGTCGTGGCTTCAGTCTATTATTGTACAGCAAAATGGTTCCAGTTACGTGTCTTTATAACCGGTGATAAAAAAGTAGCTTGTTGGATTTTTTAGAGCAGAACTTGTTGTTACAGATAATAATACTTCAGGGGTCGAAATAATCGATTTGATCTATAGAACCTTTTTTCGGCACGGTTCACGAAATTTTCTGCCTCCTGATGAACCTCATTTCGATGAGAACTATGCGTGGGCATTCGCACATTAGGGTAAACAATAACAGTTGGTAACAGGATATCAACAACATATCTCAAAGATAATCTTTTTTCGCTCCCTTCACGCTCATCGCAGCCTATTAAGACATCTAATGCAAAATACCTTGCCTTGCAATATTATTTTGAGGGTAAATTATAGAGAGGCTAAGTACACAAAATATATTATATCTAATACTTCCTTTCGCCTTCACTACTTACAGCATTCCAGCGAGCAATAAAGCGATAATATGTGATTTTGTGGACGCTCTATATTCCATACGCGTTTGCACCTGTTTCGCGCAATTCGGACAGCTCAAATTGCATGGTATGGGGCCAAGTGGTGGTAACATTATTCACAACGCCTTGAGATTAGAGTAAAATAAACTGCACAGGAATATAAAAAAGTGAAATAATGTTGTAAAATTATAATCGTATTTCTATATGTACGAGTACATATGTTTGTAAATAAATATATATTTATGTTTTTACACTAAGATATAAACTTAGAATAAAAATAAAAATTGTTTACGCAACATTTACATGCATATTTAAAAAAAAAACAACAACAAAGGTTAATCGATACAGGATAATAAAGTATTGTATAGCACCCGAGCGTGCACTCTAATGCATTTCAATCATTAGCTGTCAATGCCATTTGTTGCATGACCAGCGAAAGTGACAAGAAATTGCGCTTTGGAATTTTTAAATTGATTTTTTTCTTGATATTTGTTGTATAAATAAACTTGTTGATTTTATTTGATAGCCATTCGTGGGAATAGGTCATTAGGCGAGTAGTTTTCTCGCCCCCTTACACAAAATATGTGTGCATACAAATGTACTTTGCGGTAAACTACTACAATAGTTACGATAATAATTAAATATTTATTTTGTATGAAGCATTAAAATTCTAATACTTTTTGTACAGCTTGGCTATTAATGAATATTTATATAATTAAAAAGAATTATAATAAATCAAAATAAACAAATGAAAATAAAAATAAAAATAAAATATAATACAATAAAATAAAAAATGTTAATAAAATTAAATGAAATTAAGTTAACTTAAATAAATAATCAAATAAATTAAACGAATAAAAACAAAATAAAATGAATTAAAATAAAGTAAAATAAAACAAAATAAATTTATATAAATTAAAATAAAATAAAATAAAATAATACAATATAAAACAAAAAAAAATAAAATAATATAAAATAAAATAAAATGAAATAAAATGAATTAAAATAATATAAAATGAATTAAAATAAAAAAAATATATTAAAAAATAATAAAAAATAAAAATTAATAAAATAAAATAATACAATATAAACAAAATGAAATAAAATTATATAAAATAAAATTAAATAAAATAAGATAACAGAAAATAAAATAAAAAGTAAAATTAAATGAAATACATTAAAAGAGTAAAATAAAATAAAATAAAATAAAATGAAATTAAATTAATTAAAATAAAATAAAATAAAATGAATTAAAATAAAAAAAATATATAAAATAAAATAAAATGAAATAAAATAAAACAAAACAAAAAGAAAATAAAATAAAATAAAATGAAATAAAATAAGATAACAGAAAATAAAATAATATAAAATAAAATAAAATAGGATAAAAACAAATAAAAAACTAAATAAAATAAAAAAAAATAGTTAAATTTTGCAATCAATTCAGAGTAATCCAAACCTTAGCCTTATTTCTTTGTTTGTATATATAGTAGTAATTGGCGCTTCATAACTGCTGAAGTGATTTTCGGTCGAGCTCCTTCTCCAATTTGTGCTTTTGCGTCTTGATGATTTTCCAACAAATTGAGGGACCTACGGCTGATGGTTTTTTTATGAGGAGCCTTTATATCATGTCAGCAATACACTCGGGGGGGTTGACATGCCCTGCCGAAGGGCGACCGCAATTACAAAATTTAATTTAATTTTTTATTTAAACTAATTTTCTATAACTTTTGGAAGTTGATCGCACCGGGATTTGAATCCGACTCTTCCGAATGGCAGTACGCATTGCTAGCCACTCGGCCACCGCGGCCGCGATTTCTTTGCTTAGCAACAATAATTTCTGGTTCGAAAGGATATCTTTAAGGATATTATATGCTTTGCGCACATATTTTTGCTCTGAAAAAATGTTTATATATATTAAATGCCCGAATTTCTGTCAAGCCTAAAAATTTGTTTACATAAATAATGTAACAAAATAAATAACTCAAATTCCGTAGAGCCTCACAAAGGATATTTCCTTCCACTCATATACGAGTATACATACGTATGTATGCAATAATTAACTAAACTTCACGCCTTGTTTATGAACACACCTAGAAATTTTGGGGAAAAATAATGTGCGAGAATGTGATTAAGTTCAGCCTGTCTCTCGCCTACTGGACTATTACTACCACTTGCATGATTAGCTACTGTTTAATAATGTAATTTATATTCAAACTTTTACACATTTTACGAGTGTATATATTTAATTATTTTGTGTGAATAAATGTCGTCATTAAAGAAGGTATGTAATGTGTAAGTAAAAATTTAAAGTATACAAATAATGAAATCTAAGAAAGTAAATTCAAAAAAGCGGTATCAGGTGGAAGAACAAATAAAAGAAAAGTTGCCCAGATGTAAAGAAAATGTACAAAAATGTGCTTTTAAAATTTAGTACATATACATATATTGAGAGGCTCAGCCGAGTTTTGTTTTATTATTATATCCCTCATAATAAAATTCGGAATATACTAATATTTTAAATGCGCGTATAATGGGACAATGCCGCGATAAAATTTTAGGGCAAAAAATAATTTTTTATTTAAATTATTTAATTACCACACGATTGGAAATGTTTTATATTTTGTATGAATATTTTTTACATTTTTCAAAATAATAAAAAAATATTAATTTCAGTTAAACAGTGCTCTATGAGATTTTTATACTTCAAAATATCTTACTTGCTTTATGCTAGCCGAAGAAAATATATATAAAAAAACTGTCGCACAACAATTCCCAATAAGCAATTTCCATTTAATTGAACTTTACTTTATACATTTAAATTTCGTTTTTTTTTATAATATTTTGTTTAATTTAAATTGATTATTTCATATTATTTTATTTAAAATTATTTTTTGTGTGATAGTTTGTCGTACTTTATTTTATTTTTTTTCTATTTTTTATTTTGTTTCATTTTATATACCTACATATGTAAGTAAGTTTATTTTTAGTTTATCGTCATTCAGTTTTTTTATCACAATTTAGTTTTACTAATTTTTTAATTTATTTAATTTTATATTTTCTTCAGCATAATTTGTTAAATCTTTTGGTTTTTTTTTTTGGTTTTATATGATTTCATATCAACTTAACTTTATTTCATTTTATTTCAATTATTTTTTTTTTTATTTTTTTTATTTTTTTTTCATTTTATCTTATTGTGTTTTATTTTATTTTATTAATTTAATTTATTATATTTTATTTTGAATTTATATTATTTTATTTTATTTTTTTCATTTTTTAGTTTATTTTTATTTATTTTTTTGTTTTATTCTATTTTAATTAATTTTATTTAATTTTTTTATTTTAGTTTATTTTATTTTACTTTAGTTTATTTTGTTATTTTTGTTGCTTTTATTTATCTTCTTTTATTTAAGTTATTCTATTTAAAATATTATTTTAATTCATTTTTGTATTTATATTATTTTACTTTATTTATACCTTTAGTCACTTAAACATCATTCTTATATATAATATATATATTCAGTGATTTTGTGTGAGCTTTTGTTGTAATTATATTGTTTATTAATTCACAAGTAAAAATACCAAAAAAAAGTATTTAATTGCTGACAACTTACCTGGATTCCTTTCTAATCACTGTAACAATCAAACAAAAGTTTTGAAAAAAACTCCCGATTGAGACACGTCTTTCACGATGGGAGTTTTAAAACTATTTAATTGGTGGCAGTGAATTCGTGGCGCCAACATTATTTACCACTATGGTTAAAAATATATACATATATATGAAAACATACGAATATATGAGTATGTAAGCATGTACATTAGGGTGGTTACAAGGTAAATGGAAAATCAAAATTGCCTACTTTCTTTCATGACACCCCTCCAAAATGTGCTAACAGCCCAGAAAATATGTCTTACAAAGTCTTGTCAAGGAAGAATTGAAGTCTTCGCCAGACATCCCTTCAGTATTTAAAAAATGTATATCAATTTAAGATCTTAAAAGAAGAATGTAAGATCCGTATGCAATAAAATCTTAAAATCAGAATTATTTTAGTAATTTTCTAGTTTGGCCTTTAGTTTTCTGTTCATCCGAACTTCATTTTTTTCCCTAATTATCATTCAAACTATACTGTGTTCAAGAAATGAAACCTCCATAAAATGTTATTTATTGTATATAATATATGGAAGGAATTATCCATCTCTTATTGAATTTATTTGGCTATTTTTGGATGAACTCACAACCAGTTACTTTATTTTGCGATAGACAAACGACATGTCTTCAGTATTCTTTTTGCGGTTCCACGACGAAAAGCTGGAAGGAAACTGTGAGATAGTATTTCAAGCTTCCTAGATACAAATGAAACTTTTGATTTTATGTAGCTCTAAAAAATAGCTGGTACGGAGAAGGTTACTAGATCGCAGTGGAAAGAAAAAAGACAGTCTATATCGCAACGTTCTGATCGGCCGCAATACGCGTTGAGTGAAAAAGATACCGAGAGTGGAAGAGGTATCGATACTCATTTGCAGTCAGAAAAAGAGGCAGGCTGGCATGAGAATATAGCAACTTACAAACGGTTTGGTTTAGAAGCCAAAGACGTAGTCTAGCTAGAGTATACCGAATTTGGGGAGGGAATTCATCTCCAGCCTGGTGGACCTCAGTGAAAATGAAATACCATTAGACGTTCATTCACTATTCCCTAATCGATATCGATGGAACAGGCGTTCCAAAGCCCGACCATTAAGAAGTTCCATTAATAATTGCTCGCCTAAGATCAGGCGTAGTCAGAATCGGGAAGGACCTCTACGGCCAGGTACCAAAAGAAGTTTCAAACAAAATGATTCGTTATTTTGTGGTCTCCTTAATTTATTGCAGGAGTAAATAATACAAGCCGCAGAGCTAAAAAGAAAAGGTAAGTACAATCTGCAATAAGAGTGTACTCGTACAACTGCTCGCGTACGCCAATGTTATTGATATCATTAGCCTCAACAACTGCTCTCTCCTGAGTGGTTAAGAAAGCGAAGCATATGGATTTGGTAGTGATCGAGGACAAGACGTCACATCCTCTGTCATCAATTAAATAGTCATCGTGTTCACGACTCAGCTCTCACGTCACTGTTGAGAATCAAAAGTTTGAAGTTTGAAATCCAAAGCAGTACGTGGGTTGCTATATATATTTCTGGTCTAATAATGAAAATACGAATATTTATCAACGAAAATGGTTTTTTTTTTTTTTGGATTTGGCTCTTGGTCTTGGAAGACCCACACGAAAGACTGCTGTTTTGTTTCGGGCTCATACGCATAGATCCATGATTCGTCACCTGTGACGATCTTATAAACGTCTTTTGAAGCACCGCGATCGTATTTTTTCAGAATTTCTTTACACCAATCCACACGAGCCTTTTTTTGAGCGATTGTCAAATTGTGCGGGATCCAACGAGAACAAACCTTTTTTACGGCCAGGTGTTCATGCAATACATGTTACATGACGGTCTTGCATTATCAGTTCACGTACGGTATCGATGTTTTCTGGCACAACGGCTGTTTTTGGACGACCTTCACGGAATTCGTCTTTGAATTTGTTGTACCAGTTTTTCACAGTGCTATAGGATGGTGCTTCATAGCCATACAAAGATTTTAGGTAGTTCATCGATGCACTCTGGTCGTGATAATCCACATCGAAAGTTGTGAAAAATGATCGCACGAAAATGTTCACGAGTTAATTCCATTTTTTGGCCGAGATGAATTTTTTAATTCCCTGTAAATAAAACAATTCACGATTAAATGACAAAACGTTCTGAGTGATGTTATGCTAAAAAATGTCAAACTTCCCAATGGAAATGTCAGATTGCACCTGACAACACTTAGTGTTGCCTAGGCCAGACCTATATATAGCAGCCTACGTATTACTCTTCCCAACAGCTATTACTTTGAACTGAGTAGGCAAACAGTGAATACTGCAGATCAAGGAAATATAAAAATGAGAACACATCAACCAGCCTTAAAAGTTTTCAACGCAGTGAAAGCAGATGAAAGAGGAAGGCCTCCACTTCGTTGGAAAGATCATAGTCCTTCGCCCTGGCTACGTTTGGTATTATAATAAGTTTTTAATGAACAAAGTTCTTGGAACAAATGCCTTTGATTTAAGGATGAAAAACTGGTATTTTTTTTCGAAAATTTACTGTTTTTCCAAATTTTGCTTTCAATGAGAATGTCAACATAATTGAATTGTCTCAAAACTTTGTTTAATAATATTGGATGAGTGCATAAGTTCGTGCCCGATTTCAAGTGCAAACTAAAATTGAAATTTTTTGAAGAAAGCGCTTTTATTAATCAATTATGTATTCGCCATCATGTTCGGCAATCCACTCCCAACGTTCAACCAATTTACGGATGCCTGATTCATAGAAATCGCACGGTTTCTCGTTGAAAAAGGTGTCAAGGTGGTTTTTGACGTCTTCCACATTACAATTTTTTATTCTTTTGGCATCTTTTCAGTGGAAAATCCATAAATTATTTCTTGTAACCACACTAATATACTTACATATGTACACAAAGTCATGCGAATTTAAAATGCAACAAAATATTAAAATGGAAAAAGCATGCAAAGTTGTGCACGGGTATATCTAATTATATATCTGGTAATTTATCCTTTTATCTTCAAAAGTTATCTCAGCAAATTAAGTGAAATGCAGACTAAATTAATAAAAGGTACAGTGAATCACTTTATTTGCTGACCTTCAAATCGAATAAATGGAATCCTTGAAACATGCAAATGTTAAATTAACTGTGAAATCACACATTCATAGAAATCACTTTTCCTACTAATTTATAAAAAAAAATTTGAAATAACTTAATAATAGAATATCTATTAAAAATGATCATTTGAGTAGCACTGAATGTTATAGAAAAACTAAGTCAAAATTTTGCGCAACAGTAATTTAAAAATATAAATGTGAAGGCCTCGAATTATTTTATTTCTTTAGAGGGTATTTTCTACTATTTTTTTTTAGTATGAGGTTTTCCTGTTATATTTCAAGATTTGGGAATCATAGTGTCGCAATCTTGCAACTGACAAATTTATCGTAAAGTTTGACATTTTTGATGTTGTACATACTCAGAACGTTTTAACATACGAGTGCTATTTGTGTTGTTGATAGTGACTTCAAATACTCAACTAAGCCAAAAATGGCATTAAATCGAAAATATTTCCGATCGACAATTTTTTACAACTATACACATGTATTAACTCAGCAATAATGCAGCGATGAACTGAATTAAATTTTTGGCCATGAATCTAGATCAAGACTCTTACTCAGAGACAAATTTCGAATGAGTTGTTGTTACTGATACTGTTGATACTGCAGTTAGTCATGTGATCGATCGTGAGATTGAAACAACTATAGGCCAGTGTGGGACCAGCTCTCTTCAAATATTGCATGAACATTTGAATGTAAAAAAAATGTGTTCACGTTGGATACCACACAATTGGTCAACAGTT
Organism: Ceratitis rosa; assembly: GCA_037013455.1. Taxonomy (NCBI): domain Eukaryota; kingdom Metazoa; phylum Arthropoda; class Insecta; order Diptera; family Tephritidae; genus Ceratitis; species Ceratitis rosa. The sequence goes on along the minus strand of JAWMAG010000005.1, from coordinate 4,151,206 downwards.
CAAAAAAATACTCGTGTCGACATGATGATGGTACATCCCAACACGTCTATGATATCAAAACCGGTGTTAAATATCGTTAATTTACGCCTATGCGCCCGAAAGTAAACAGCAGTGGATGATTAATATTTTTTATGTTTTCTAATCCCGAAACATGAAAGACAATCCTCGTATGAGGGCTTATCCTACAAGCTTCTCAGCCGAATTCGACAATTCGACTCCCTTGGAATATTTTTGTAGTGAGTCTTTAAGGATAAGTCCTCCACCAACCATGAAGAGACGTTTCATGATTGTAAGGCCAGTCGCAGCAGACATAAGATTAAAAGTGATGCATTTTGCGAGGAGTTTCGTGGTGCCAAACATAACTCGTTACAAGTACTCTTCAAAAGTACTGCTATAATAATTCTAAAAGTTCGACCCAAAAGGTCTTGTATCGTAAATGGACTCAGAAAATACTCAGGATAAAAATTGTTTACAAAATTATTGATTGAATATGTGCATAAACCTGAAATAAATGATTATCTCTTTCTATGCATACGCCATGCACTCACCTCAAATCAGAAGTCAGAAGTCAGAAAAAGTAAGAAATAAAATTTGTATTTAAATTTATATATTTATTAAAGTATAAACAGCCCATCGACAATGTAAATATATACGTGTACATACATACATATATGCATTTTTATAAATTAAAAAGAAAGAGTGAAAGAATTCCAGTTTTGATATACTACAACAATATGTTTACAATTTTTTGAACTTCGCCAAATTTATTAATTTCGAATAAAAAAAGTGATTTAGAGAAAAACATTTTTTTTAGAAATAAATCTGGGCTGCTAGAATACATATACAAACCACTTATATATAAATGTATGTACATATATTTTATGAGAAAAAAATTATACAAAAAAGCTTAGAAGAATACGTACGAGTATTTGTAAATTCGACTACAGGGCACACAAATTTAGGTAGAAATTGAGCCAAATTACTTTCAATCCTTTTAACGTTCATAAATACCCAATAAAGTTTTACACGATGGACAACGATGTTCGACATTTCGGGCGCAGCCGGTGCAATACAAGCAGCAGGCACATGGACACAAGCTGTTTGGATGGAGAAATTATTTTGTAGAAAAAAGATGGCTTTAGTTAAAAGTGTTAAAGCACATTAGATAGAGTTCTTGTGCAATCAAATTAAACTTATTTTGAATAAGACAGTATCACTGATTGCTATTATTCAAAATTTTCTACATACCCAATTACACATAACAGTAATGCGATTAGATGAGTCTTCGTTGATGCTACATAATCCACGTTGGTCGTTACTTGCTTCTGACAAGTTGGGCAAACAACAGTTGATGGTTCTGATCCGACAACAGCTGACATACTGGCGAGCTGAAAGTAACAACAGAAAATAATTATAGAATAAAATACAATAAAATTTAGTAAACAAATAAAAATAAAAAAAATATATAAAGTAAAATAAAATAAAATAAAATAAAATAAAATAAATATACTTTATTTTAATATTATAATATAACTAAAATAAACTAACATGAAATTAAATAAAATAAATAAAATAAAACAAATATAATACAATAAAAATAATAAAATAAAAAAATATAAAAAATAATATAAAAAAAACAAAAAATAAAAAAAGAATCAAATAAAATAATGTAAATAAAATAAAATGAAAACAATAAATAAAATTATAAAATAAAATATAATAAAATAAAATAATATGAAAGAAATAAAATAAAATAAAATAAAAACAATAAATAAAATAATAAAATAAAATACAATAAAATAAAATAATATGAATGAAATAAAATAATATGTAACAAATTAAATTAAAGTAAAATAAAAAATTAAAATAAAATAAAATAATATAAGATAAAATGATATAAAATAAAGCAGAATAAAACAAAGTGAATCAAACTAAAATAAAATAAAACAAAAAAAATAATATATAACAAAATAAAATAAAATATATGTTATTTTATGCCATAGTAATATTAAATTAAATAAATAAAAAAATTAAAAAAAAAATGTAAATATAAACAAAACAAATAAGTTAAATAATGTATATAAATAGAAAAATAAAATGATGTTAAATTAAATATATTAAATAAAATAAAATATGATAAAATAAAATAAAATGAAATAAAATAAAATAAAATAAAATAAAATAAAATAAAATAAAATAAAATAAAATATAATAAAATAAAATAAAATAAAATAAAATAAAATAAAATAAAATAAAATAAAATAAAATAAAATAAAATAAAATAAAATAAAATAAAATAAAATAAAATAAAATAAAATAAAAAAAAAATAAAAAAAAAAATAAAACAAAATAGAATAAAATAAAATAAAATAAAAAATAAAATTTGATATCATAAAATAAAGCAAAATATATATATAGTAATATTAAATTAAAGAAATAAAAAAATTAAATAAAAAATGTAAATTTAACAAAACAAATAAAATAACATAAATTAAATAACATAACTAAAATAGAATTTAATAAAATAAATGAAAAATTAACAAAAAAAAATGTAAATATAAACAAAACAAAAAAGTTAAATAAAGTATATAAATAAAAAAATAAAATGATGTTAAATTAAATATATTAAATAAAATAAAATATGGTAAAATAAAATAAAATAAAATGAAATAATATTTTATTTTATAAAATTAAAACAAAGTACAATAAAATAGAACACAATAAAATAAAATAAAAAAATAAAATAAACTAAATTAAAATAAAATAAAAAATTAAATTTGATAAAATAAAATTAAATAGTATAAGCTAAAAGTAACGTAAAATAAGGTCAAAAAGTAAAAAAAAATCGAAAGAAGTAAAGTAAACTAAAATAATATATTATATGACAAGGTAAAATAAATTTAAAAAAAATTAAAAATCAAACAAAATGAAATAAAAATATTTAGTTAAATAGTCTAAAATAAAATAAAATTGTATAAAGCGAAAAAATAAGCAAATAAAATTGACCATAAGTTGGGAATTCAGGAACACGCTTATGTTCCTATATATCAACTGTTTGTGTGGTAATGTTATTTATTAAAGGCTTTGAAAGCATGTAAGTAGACTACAATTCTTAACGCCTTTTTCTGTTCATTATAGTAAGTATACATGTACCGTACAAGCTCATTAAATTTTATGACAATGTACATATATCAAATGATGAATAAGGAATGCGAGCAAATAAGATTTAATTTTTTTTTATCTATATGTAAAGGATTTTATTTTAAAGGTATTTTAACTTATTAAATTTTTCGAAGTAAAGAAAGGTTTTCGGAAGCCAAAAGCATATTACTTTTTGGATTTATTTGTCCACTTAATTCGTATTGGAAGGAACTAGAAAAGGGTCCTGTTGTCCTGTTGTCTTCAGGTTATGAGAATATCCTTCATTATTCCCATTCTCTGCAACTTTTTATTCATTTTTAGGTTATGATTCCAGCTTCTTCATCTATGATAAACATATGGTTATTTATTCCATTAAATACAAAAATTCAACACATCAGCCTTAATTCGAAAGCACTTGATTATAATTAATAAAATTATTTATTTTTTCTGTTTTGCACTCAACTAATGAAACCAATGCTAACACACGAGCACGTACATATATACTTGTGCATGCTTATAAGTAAATATGTTTGGATGCAAATAAAATATATAGAATCTTCTTTATCTCATAAGGAATGACGCAATCATGTCAACCAGAATCACAATTTCACTCACATTTTATATTTATTAGAAACTTAGGGGTAACAAATTTATTCGTCGCTGTGGTCTAGCGGTATACAAAAATAAACGTTATTGCGCGTTGGCGGACGAAACTGAATTGAAAATCGAGTGGCATTAGAAGTAACGACAACACTTTGTTTTCCTTGCACAGTTTGCTTAACTTAAATGAAATATATTTGTATATACATATGTATGTATGTATGTATGTATGTACGAGTATTGCATGTATACTAAGCTCACATTTGAACATTTGAAAATATAAAATTATTTTATTATTATATATTTTTTGAAAATGGATATAGAAAGTGATTTGCGAGTTCCTGAGAGCTTCATCATTTCTTCAAATTTTTTTTTGTGTTAAAAAAATTGTTTAATTCCGAATTATTTGGAATTAATCTTTTAATTATTATGTATTTTCCACTTTAATTGAAAATACAGGTTGATATTTTTTGACAATTTTATTAAATCGTTTAGCACAAATTATAATTTTATTTATGTATTATCTTTAATTTATTTAATACACTAGCGAGCGAATAAGGTTATTTTTATTAACGCACATACGTACAAACGCACTATATTTTTCAAGTAAGCGAATACTAGATTACTGATATACACAAACTGTAAGCTTAATATTTATACAAAAAAAACTTAGCTGAGGTTTACATTAACGAGGAAGGAGGGGAAATTTCGATTTCCGTTTTCTCTTCAATTTTCTTTACTTTACAGGAATTGGAATTCCAGTGGATAAAGGGTGAGTATTTATAATTCAGTTGATGGATTTTCTATATACCTATAGGTATATATTTCTTAAGGTTAGAATTCAATGTACCAAGTCCTCGAGTTTTTGTAGTGCCTTCTTGGCCTCGCTGACCAGGCCAGTGAGTCGACGTTGGAGGGCCGAGGTGGAATGCCTTCGAGAGTTTGGGGCGTCAACCTTTCGATGTCCTGCTCTTTTTTGAACTCGTCCACTGGCAACAGGTTTCCCGCGTGGTGGTTTGAGGTCTCTCTTCGAGCTGCTGGGCATGGCTCGTGTTGATGTCGTGCGTGCAGAGCTGTGCAGCAGAGTGTGGTGTGCAAGCCCACAGTGGTGGCAGCTGTCTCGAGAGCTACAGCTCCCCGTCGCGTGCGATGTCGCCAAACAATTGATGCAATACTGGTGTACCTTCGCAGACTCGTATCGCTCGTCTGGAGTCATTGCCAGGAACGCGGCAACACAGCCGACACTTGCCGAAGTTCTGTGATCTGAAAAGACATCGTTCGAAAAGTAATTTTAGTATGAGATGATGGAGAGTGGAGGCGTGCAGAGTTTAGCTTTTCGAGAGAGAGAGAGAGAGGGGGATGTGTAAGCTAAGCGGGTGGTAGAAGGCAGAGTTTGGTTATGTTGCGGGTGACCGTTCCGCCTTGAATGCGGATGTCTACCACGCGAACGTTTTGGTCGGGTCCGGGATGAAGTTTCGTTACGCGACCTAGTCGCCATTCGTTTGGGGGTAGGAGGTGGTCTTTGATGACGACGAGATCACCTTCCTTCATATTTCGCTGGGATCCTTTCCATTTATAGCGTTTTTGAAGATGGTGGAGATATTCAGTTTTCCAGCGCTTGCTGAACTGATGATGGAGTACTCTTAATTTTTGCCATTTATTAATGAGTGAGAGATTTTCTGAGTTTGGCTCAGGGATCGAGAGTAAGGGCGCGCCTCGTAAGAAGTGGCCTGGGGTTTGTACCTTCAAGTCTTCGGGATCTTGAGACATAGGAGAGAGTGGTCTGGAGTTGAGTACCGCTTCGATGCGTATTAGGAGAGTGGTAAATTCTTCGAAGGTGAACTTTTGATTTCCAGCTACTTTAGTGAAGTGAGTTTTGAAGCTCTTCACTGCCGCTTCCCAAAGTCCTCCCATATGTGGAGCGTAAGGCGGTATAAATTGCCATGAAAGTCCGTGAATGGCATATTCCGTTGTGGTTTTGTCCGAAACTTTTTCAAGGAAGGCGGATAGCTCTCTTTGGAGGCTTCGCTGTGCTCCTACGAAGGTTTTGCCGTTGTCGGACATTATATTGTGGGGAATGCCTCTTCGTCCTACAAATGGTGCGAATGGTGCCTTAAACGCTTCTGTTGTTAGGTCGGAGCATACTTCCAGATGAATGGCCTTTGTCGAGAAACATACGAATACACACACGTATGCTTTGGAATGGGATGCTCGGCGGAGAGTCGAGGTTTTGACGAGGAATGGGCCGGCAAAATCAACACAGGTAGTATGGAATGGGAGTGTATATGTGGACCGTTCAGGGGGTAGCGCTGCCATCAATTGGGTTCTCATCTTCTGTTTGCATATCGTGCATGTCTTGCACCGAAATATGCAGGATTTTACCTTCTGGCGGATTCGGGGAATATGGGATTCCTGTTGGACCACGCGAATCATCAGCTGCTTTTCCGCGTGTAGTAGAGTTGAGTGGAGGAATTCGAGGAGGAGGGAGCAATAACGCGAATTATCGGGGATGATAATTGGATGGCGCTCATCGTAGCTGAGGGCGGCATGAGTGAGACGTCCATTTGCACACAGCAGTCCTGATTTATCCAAGAAGGGGCTGAGAGTACGGAGGGGATCTCTTTTTTCTATCGGAAATTTCGACTACAGTGCTGTGATAGTTTTTCCGAAGTATTTTCGCTGGGTGACAGCTATGAGACGAGTTTTTGCGAAATTTATGTCGCTTTGAGTGAGAGTGGTAGAGGACGGATTTGGCAGTTTCCTAGCCTTTTGCGCGAAACGAAATATGTACGCTGTTACTCTGAGAGCGGTGGAAAAGGCGGAGAAACGGTCTAGAAAATCAGGAGATTCTAAAGCGTGGAATGCTTCAATTTGTCGTTGTTCGGGAGGGGACGAATGAGTTGGTGAACTTTTCGGCCAAAGAGGGGATGGCCTAGTTAACCACTCGGGGCCTTTCCACCAGAGTGAACAGTTGACGAGCTCTTGGGGTTTAGCTCCACGCGTACCTAGATCAGCTGGGTTGTCAGCGCTGGAGACATGTCGCCACGTAGCATTACTCACGAGTTCGAGGATCTGAGATGTCCTGTTCGCTACGTATGTTTTCCACGTCCATGGGGGGTTTTTCCAGCCATGCTAATACAATGGAGGAGTCTGTCCACAAAATTAGTTCATGAGATGGCAGATTTAGGGAGGATCGGATCTGCTTTACTAATTTTGCCAGTAAAACTGCGCCGCAAAGTTCCAGCCTAGGGAGAGAGACGGTTTGTAAGGGGGCTACTTTACTCTTGGCTGCGAGTAAGTGGGATGTAGCAGCTTCACCTTGCTGTACTCGTAAATATACGCAAGCGCAGAATGCCTTCTCGGAAGCATCTGAGAATCCGTGTAGCTGAATGGAACTGTTTGGGCTGAATTGCACCCATCGAGGTATCCTTATCTCTTCGATTGCGGCGAGATTTTTCCTGAAGGTGTTCCATTTGTGGAGTGAGATTGGCTTCACGGTTTCGTCCCAGTCTGTTCCTTCCATCCATAGTTGCTGAAGAAGAGTTTTCGCTGCTATTATTATGGGCGATAGCCATCCTGCCGGGTCGAAAAGTTTCGCGACAGATGAGAGGATCTGTCGTTTCGTGGCAGTGTCTGACGATAAGGGGGGGTCAACTGAGTACGAAAATGTATCAGTGAGAGCATTCCATTTTATTCCGAGGGTTTTTGTAGAACTTGCCTCTTGGAATTCGAGAAATTCTTCATCTAAAAGAACAGACGGGGGAATGTCTTTCAGCAGTGACTTGTGGTTTGCTGTGATCTTTTTTAACGGGAATCCGGCTGACTTGAGTACTTCGATAACTTGATGTATCGATTCGCCGGCTGAGTCTAGATTATGTCCGCCTGAGAGGATGTCATCTACGTATGTCTCTCCTTTTAATATTTTTGAGACATGGGGGTATGTCTCCTTAGAGTCCCCGGCTAATTGGTGGAGTGTCCTTATTGCCAAGTATGGAGCGCAGTTGACACCGAATGTCACCGTTTTTAGTTTAAAGTTTTCTATCAGACTATGGGGGGGTCTTCGGGAATAGAACGTCTTGGTCTTCCTTATGGACGTATATTTGATGGTACATTTTTTCAATGTCGCCGTTAAATACATACTTATATAATCTCCATTTTAGAATAATGAGCTTTAAGTCATTTTGGAGAACGGGGCCAGTATGTAATACGTCATTGAGTGAGAGACCGGAATGTGAAGTTTTTGAGGCATTGAAAACTACACGGACTTTAGTAGTTTTGCTTCCAGGTTTAATCACCGCGTGATAGGGTAGGTAAAAGGAGAAATATTTACCGTCGCGTATGATTTCTCGTGAATGGGTTGGTTCCATGTGGTCTAACGTGAGATATTCCTCTAGGACTTCTGAATAGGTGTTCCGAAGTTCATCTTTCTTTTCGTTAGTTCGTTCCACGCTGAGGTATTGCTGCTGTGCTGCGGGTCTGGAGTGCCCGAGTGCAATGGAGTCCGGGAATGCTGATTTGAATGGCAGCTTTACCACATACCGTCCATCTTCTCGTCGATGAGTGGTTTTTTTGTAGAGATCTTCACAATATTCGTCATCGTCTGTGTATGTGGGGGGGGGGGGGGGGGGGTTTTTGAGAGCCTTGGTCAATGAGAGCTCGGATGTGAGTTACTTCTCCTTTGTGGAGAATGGGAATATTTGTTGTGGGAAGCAATGTCCTTTCTTTGTTACTCGAATAGTGGGATAGAGTTTTTGTTCTACCGCTTTCATTTTCCTTTGAGTTTTTTGATGCCTGCTTAGAGGTGCAGGGCTGTTCTTCCTCGACTGTCACTTGAGAAGTAGTGAAGTTTCTTTGAGGTTTTGCGGGATAAGGCGTGGGGTTGCTCGCAGTGTAATGGAGGAGGGAGTGGTGACGTCTTTGACAATAAACGCACGTAAAGTTGCTTTTGCAATCTGTCTCCAAATGCGAGTACGCCAGGCCATTTTTGCAGTAGTTGTTATCTTTAATAAACTTGTTCCGGTCTGAGACGGAGAATTCTCGAAATTTGACGCACGTTGTCATTGAGTGGTTTGATTGGCATAGTTTACATGAAACTTGCCTTTTGTTTTGAGTATGGAACGATTGGGTTTTGTTCCGATAATTAAATGTTGGGGGAGGGACCGCTGGTGTCCGTTGGGGGTAGCTGTGCTGACTGATCTTCGGCTTATTGAGTCTGTATGTGCTGAGTCGCCTCGTACCGAGCTGTCAGAAATTGGTCCATTTCTGACCATCGAGGTAACTCCTTCCTTGAGTTGAGTGATTGCTCCCAGAGAGCTAGTGTCTCATCCGGCAGTTTTGACGAGCAGAGGTAGACAAGCATTGGGTCCCAGCTTTCTGTTGATACTCCATTTGCCTGTAGGGTAGAAAGACAATTATTTATTGTCGTCTGGATCTGTTGAATCCTTTCTCCGTTCTCTGTGTGGCAGGTTGGATGTTGAACAACGTCTTTATTTGGCCATCCACTACTATTCTTCTATTTTAGTAGCGTGCCTTGAGTGCATCCCATGCTAATGAGAAATTGTGGCCACTGAGAGGGTAATTTTTTATGAGGAGTGCAGCTTTACCACTTGTTTTCTGTCTCAAGTGGTATAGTTTCTGCACTTCGGATAATTGGGGGTGGTTGATGTACACTGCTGTGAACATGTCCCTAAATGAGGGCCAATCTTCATATCCTCCATTGAAGATTTCTGTGTCACATGTTGAGAAAGCTGAGTGAGTCAGATTGTGTTGGGGGGAGCATCTTTGTGATGGGGGTGATTGACCGGGAGGAATCCATATTTTGTTGGATTTGGTCAAGTAACTCACTTATCCTGATTTTCGTGAGCATTGCGTTGTCATTTGTGGTCTCGTAGGCCTCTGCGCATGCTGAGCGTGTCTTTTCGTCCTCCACGTTGCTCATCTGTAGGTTTTGGTTGGCTGCCTCCACTAGTTCCATGTGCCTTTCCAGATGGTCCTTGAAAATTTTAAGTGCTGCTTCGGAGTGAGTCTCTTCACTGGTGTCTCACCATTTTCCGCAGAATTTTTCCATCCTGGATAGCTCATATGAAAATTTTTTGTGTAGCTGGGAGAATTCCTCTTCTTCCGCCTGGGATTTCGAGCGAGTTCGGGGTCCTGTAATAGGGTGGAGGAATTGGGGTTTCTCCATTTTGTCCTCCATTGTGAGATATTTATTTTATTTAATTTTAATATAAAATATTTATTTATATTTATATTAGCTTACACGAGTATGTACGTATGTATACTTATGTACATACGTGTCTTTGCCCGATTGCTATTGTAAATAGCGAAGAAGTGGAAATTGCCGGAATTTGAAAAAAACCACTGTATGTATATATGTGTATGTATATACATGCACCACGGTTGGGTAGCGGTGACTTGCTATGCGGTGGTGACTTTGGGCAGTGTAATGTGCTTACACTGGTCCGGTAATGAGCCCGTGGGAATGAGTTTCGGTCCAGTTGGGGTGTATATACAGAGAGTATATATATAATTGGGAGGATGTATGAGAGGGGCAACTGGCCCGATTCTGGTCCTTTTTTTGGACCAGTTGGCGTATATAAAAAGGGGAGTTTATATACGTAAGGGGATATATGTATAATAATAAGCGGTTTTTTGTATTAAATATATACTTTTTATGGGGAAACCGCGAGTTTTTCATATAAACGTGTTAATATATTATATATGAGCGCTGTTATACTCGTATTCGGTGAATGAAAAGTAGGGGATTTTCATTTACCGATTTTGGGGACCCGCTATATATTATTATATATTGTGATTAATGTTTTGTTTAGCGGATTTTGAGATTTTGCTCGAACTTTCCATAAGAATTATAATTTAATTTTTGAGTTTTTTACAAACCACTTTTTCTTTTAGAGGGGGGTGACGTGTTGACTTCTAAGTAATGCTGCTGTTCCTGGAGGTTTCGATTGTCCACCTTGGTCTGCTGTATGTATACTCGTATGTTCCGTGCTTGTTTTTGCTTTTTTGCTTTAATACAAAAATTTTTAATTTTATTTAATTTTTACACCTTTTTATTTATGTAAATATGTATGTGCAGTTTTCTACTTTTCACTTTTTTTTTGAGGTTTTCTGTCACCACATGTATGAATTTGTGTATGTATGTACGCATGTATACGAGTATATACCTATATATAATATATTTTCCGTTTATATTTTGTATACGAGTATATATATAATATATTTTCCGTTTATATTTTGTTTTCTTTACTGCTTGTTTTTTTGTTATGTTTTATGTCACTTCATGTACATATGTTCGACACTTTGTATAATATTCAACACTTTTGAATATTATGTTTATTATTATTATATATATATTTTTTTTTTCAAATTTTATTTAATTTTTTTCTTTTTCTCTTTTTTTTATGTATGTAGCTATGTATGTATTTTTTCACTACTTTCTTTTTTTTTATGTTTTGTGTCACCGCGTTTTATGGTTTTTTTTTGTATATTTATATGTATATATTTCATATATATATGTATACAAAATTTTATTTTGTGGTTTTCTTTGTTTTAATTTTTATGTATTTACATATAGGTACATATAATATGTACCGCACTGGTCACTGCACTCACGAACTTCTTTTTTTGTTTTTTATATTTTACACGCCCGAGTTAGGAGAACACGACTTTTCGCTCGCTATGATTTAACTTTAAGGATCGCGTTTATTTATTATATTTCTTTTATAAATTTTGTAAATATGTTTTATGTATGTTTTCACGACACTTTTCTATTCGTATGTATGTACACGTATGTAGGGGATAATTTTTTTTTTTTGACTTTCTATTTTTTTTTTATTTGAACTAGTGCTGTATTTATTTCTTTATGTATTTTTAATTATTATTTGTTTTTCCATTGCACACACTATTTAGGTTCACTCTGTAATTGGGTTTCGGCACCATGTTTAATTCCGAATTATTTGGAATTAATCTTTTAATTATTATGTATTTTCCACTTTAATTGAAAATACAGGTTTATATTTTTTGACAATTTTATTAAATCGTTTAGCACAAATTATAATTTTATTTATGTATTATCTTTAATTTATTTAATACACTAGCGAGCGAATAAGGTTACTTTTATTAACGCACATACGTACAAACGCACTTTATTTTTCAAGTAAGCGAATACTAGATTACTGATATACACAAACTGTAAGCTTAATATTTATACAAAAAAAAAACTTAGCTGAGGTTTACATTAACGAGGAAGGAGGGGAAATTTCGATTTCCGTTTTCTCTTCAATTTTCTTTACTTTACAGGAATTGGAATTCCAGTGGATAAAGGGTGAGTATTTATAATTCAGTGTATGTATAATTAAGTATTGCATTGATGGATTTTCTATATATAGGTATATATTTGTTAAGTTTAGAATTCAATGAGGTCTTTGCTCATGTCTTCAACAAAAATTTAAGGCGGAAAGGAAAAAGAGTATGAAATAAATTTTTTTATATACCCGTATAAATAAACAGATCTAAATTGCGTTAAATATAGCATAAAAATGTGATATGCATACATACATATGCACAAATGAGATAGATGAGTATCGCTCATAACAGATCAACGATAGAAAAAAACTGTTGATTTTTTTAGGTTTTCAAAATATCAAAATATCAAAGATACAAAATCGAACACAAATTGAGCATGCCGAAATTTTTATACCTTTCATGAACATATACAATTTATTGTATTTAATTTAAGGAATATATATTAGTTTATTAATTAATTAATTTAATTGAATAATGGATATCTTACTGTCACGTTCGTAGCTGCTTTTTTTACCCAAAACTTCATATCATTTTTAGGCGGGCTATATGATATAGTCTAGAGATTTCGTTGATTTTCAAATAGACAAACAGACAGCTCGTTATTCTGATCCTATCCGCATAAATTTTAGGTGGGTATCTCTCTTCTTCTTCTAAGTTAGATACCTATATATTTAAAACTTTACGGAATTTCGAAGGAAATTGTTGTAACCAAATCTCTCTGCCCATCTGTCTGTCTGTGTAATGATAAATCAAGTAAAAGTTGAGACATTTTGATGAAACTAGGTACACATGTTCCTCTGCTCACAAGTAATGTGTGAATTCGGATCCAGTTCCAAAGTACGAAAATCGAATATTTAGAGCATTAATCAGCAGAACCCAAGCAAACTTTGTAGGTATACTATATTCAATGGGAACTCCCGAAAAAGTCTAGAAATATACTTACTTCCCATATAAGAGAGCTTTTCTTTAACCGATCTGTAGTCTTAATATAAATGTCGGGTATCTAATAAACTTTGTTTTCTTTACCTGTTTGCTTCTTCCTCCTATAATTATTACCATATAATTAAAATAAAAATATTGAAATTGGTTAAATACCAGGGTTCACCCGCGCTTTGTCCGCCTGAAATTTGAAAATGGTTCTAATAATATTTTTACTTTTTTTATTTCTTTTATTTCAACTTTTAAATTATTATTGCATATTGAAATATTTGATTGTTTGAATTTTTAATAAAATATAACAACATATTTGTATCCAAATATCAGTCCCTGACTCACTTTCCTCACTTTTTTACATATTAATCTAGGCAAAAAGCTATCTAATCTAAGCTATCCAAATATCAGGCAAATCGAATATTCGGATTTTTTCGAACGGATCGGTCTCATGTCCACTTTCCGCAAGGAAAAGACACTTACTTTTAAATTTCAAGCAAAGCAAAGCTCATGACTTTTTGTCCACTCCTCGGAAAGAAAGGCTATTTAAATATTAAAATTAAATAATAAATTGGTTAACTTTTCGGAAAATACTTTCTTATCGAATGCTTACATTGTTCACAGAATACGCCCTGTAACTTTCAGGTCTCTACAATCACTGATTCCTTGGAAGCAGCTCAAAATAAAGGGTGGTTAAATTGTAAGGGCCGATGTTGAAGGTGAACCACACCTAAACGCCAAGTTTTTTTCCGAATTTAATTTGACATTTCTCTATTTCAGACTTACTCAATTTGAACCATGGAGAGATACACAATCCAACAACGTGTTAAAGTTATCCAGACTTATTATGAAAATTTTCGAAGAAAATCATCTTCAGTGATGAGGCACATTTTCACCTCAGTGGATTCGTCAATAAACAGAATTGCCGCATTTGGGCGAATGAGAATCCAAGAGTGATTGTCGAAAAACCAATGCACCCACAAAGAGTGACTGTTTGGTGCGGTTTATGGGCTGGCGGCATCATCGGGCCGTATTTTTTCCAAAATGAGGCCGGTCAGGCAGTTACTGTGAATGGTGTTCGCTATCGTGAGATGATAACGAATTTTTTATGGCCACAATTGGAAGATATGGATGTGGACGATATGTGGTTTCAGCAGGACGGTGCCACTTGCCACACAGCTAACGAAACAATGGCTCTTTTGCGCAACAAATTCAATGGCCGTGTTATCTCACGTAATGGCCATGTCAATTGGCCCCCAAGATCATGTGATTTGACACCGTTGGACTTTTTTCTCTGGGGTTATTTGAAAGAAAAGGTGTACGTCGATAAGCCAGCAACAATTCAAGAGCTAAAGGATGAGATAATTCGGCACATTAACGGCATAGAAACTCCATTATGCCTCAGCGTCATCGAAAATTTGGACCATCGTATGGAGGTGTGCCGCCGAGGTCGCGGCGCTCATTTGGCCGATATTTTGTTACATACATAATTTAGTAATACCAATATATCATAATAAAATAAAATTTCAATAATTTCGTAAATAGTTTGTGTTTTATTCAAAATCAACATCGGCCCTTGAAAATTTAACCACCCTTTATTACAACTAAATGATTTTTTTTACCGAAAACTGTTTTTTTTTTTAACATCTGGAACAAATGCAAAAATATAGCATGAGAGAAAAAAAATTGAAAACAAATCCCACTTCAAAATCAGATGAAATATAATAAATAAGATTAATGAAACTGTAATGAAATATATTAAATTAAAATGAGGGGTAAGGCCAATGTAAATGCCAAATAAACACATTTTTTCAAGAATTTTTTTATGTGGAAATGAAGGCAATACAATTATAATGTTTTGATATCTTATTAGTCTCATATTTAAATAGAAAAAAATTTAATTTACAAAAATCAAATATATTAAAATTTCGAAACTATGGACATTTTTGTAAAGTGATTTTTCTTCTAATAGCTCCGCGGCTTGCAGCACAAAGAGCGCAAAATAGAAAATTTTTTGTTTATTTTTTTTTTTAGAATAGCTAGAGAATGACGTACGGATTCTAAAAAATATTGATTTTTGTGAAATTTGGGAGCATTAAAAAAAAACTCCTTTTTGACCGAAAAAAACGGCACCTAATTGTTTATAACTATTGTTTAAATTAGGTTATCTAAAATCCCGTACGTCATTCTCTTTGAAATAATATTAAAAAGTTCTAAGAAAGAACCCAATTGAAAATATTTTTTTTGAGTTATGCTGCGAGCCAATTTCAAAAAACGTGATTCGAGAAAAATGCATTTAATGTTTGAGACCTTTTGTTCCTAATTTTAAACAATTATTTTACTCCTTAAATAATTTATATTGACATTAGAAAGGTAAAAATAAAATCAATCAAAATAATATAAAAATAAAGCAGCATAAAATAAAATAGAAAAATAAATTAAATTATTATAAAAAGTAAAAAATATTAAAACAAAATAAAATAAAATAAAATAAAAAGAGAAAATGTGCAATAAAATTAAATTAAACAAAATGAAATAAATTGAAGCGAAATATTATACAATAAAATAAAATTAAATTAAATAAAACAAATTAAAGTTAAATATAAAAAAACAAAATTAATTCAGAGAAAATAAAAAAAATAAATAAAATCAAAATAGAGTTAATTAGAAAAATATATAAAATAAATATAGTTTAAAAAAACTAAAAAAACACGTTTTTAAAGAATATCAAACTAAAAAGTTGAAAATAATTTGGAAATAAACTTAAGACAATATTATAAGAATGAAAAATGTATATCTTTCACTGGTTTCTAGCCGTTTTTTCGAACGCATTAGTTGTTGTTGATAAAGTTTCGTATTAATGGTTTCACCTTGTTGTTGAAGCTCTTAGTACACCGCACTCGTCTGGTCCAAGACCTTTGAACCGTGGATGTTTTTCTTTGGCATCGATAGTACGGGTTCATCAGGCTTGGCATAGTAGTTTTCTTTTGGGGTTATCGTAGTGTACCCATTTTTTATCACCATTTACGATCCGGTAGAAAAACACCTTCCCTTTATGAATTTCAAGAAGTAGTTTCAAGATGAAGAATCGCTTTTCGACCTCTTTTGGTTTCAAATCGTACGGCACCCGAATTCCTTGCTTTTGAATAAATCCAAATTGCTTTAGCAAAACGAATTGATTGTTGGAAAGGTGAAAAGAACAGCTGGTGCGGTGAGAATTGTCGTGCCCGGGTGCAGAGAAAACAAGCTGCTTACCTGGCAACTTGTGATCGACCACTGCACATGCGGGATGGGATAGATACCGAGAATTGAAGACAAAAGCAAGATAAATCCGCAGTTAAAAGAGAAAGAGTCTGAAATGCATGAGTTTGAAGTACTTAAGAAGCTGAACAACAAAGGCAAAACTCTACTAAAAGATACGGCAATTTACAGAAAATTTAAGTACCTGAGTATACTATTGTAGAACACAAAGAGTTGTATTGGAGACTGATGCTAGACGATACTGAATTGATGGAGGGAACACTTCTTCAGCCTGTTCAATGGCAGTAAAAACGAAACCCGAGATGATGAGATGATCCCGGACCTTCCGAATGATAGTATGTAAAGCTAATCTCTCGGCTACTGGGGACGTCAAGTATCAATTGCACACCTGCCGATGAATTGTCGGCCTAGTTCAAGAATATGGTCGGAAGAAAGCGTGCTCTACGACTGGAATCTAAGTGTGCTTTGCCAACATCCACAAAAGGCGGACCCCAGATACTGCGGGTGGATAAGCCTTCTCAACGTTACATATAAAGTTCCATGGACCGTACTGTATGAAAGACTAAAGTCCACCATTAACATACAGTGCTTAATTGTTGATTTTAAAGCAGTCTTCGACAACTCAAAAAGGAGCTGTCCCTATGGCGCTATGACTGAATTTGGTATGCCTACAAAGCTTATACTAAACGTGTAAACTGACGTTAAACAACACTTAAATCTCCTTTTGATACCAAACGAGGTTTCAGACAGGGTGATTCCTTACCGTGTGTCTTCTTTCATTTATTGCTGGAGAAATTAAAACCAGCTGCAGAAGGTTCAATCTTCTATTGTAGTGTACAGCTGCTGTTGCACGTCGATAATATTGACAACATTGACCTCAACAGCAGTGAACGAAGAAAATACGAAATATATCACGTCACTGCTGAGGATCATAACGTTGAAGGTGTAAACAGTTTCGGCTATCTTGGAATTGGTATTAACAACAATAGCAATGTTAAGCTTCCAATGCAGAATCATTCTTGCCAACAGGTGCTACTTCGGACTGAGTAGGCAATTGAAAGGTAGAGTCCTCTCCTGACGAACGAAAACCAAACTCAACAAGTCGCTCATCATGACAACATTTGATCAGGCGGCGTTAGGAGTTTCCGAGAGACAGGTTTTGCATAAAATTGACGGTCCTCTACGAGTTGGTAACGGCGAATACCGCAGCCGATGGAATAATGAGCTGTATGAGATATACGGAGACTTTGACATAGTTTAGCGAATCAAGAAGCAGCGGCTACGCTGACTAGGACATGCGATCCGAATGGATGAGACACTCCAGTTTTGCAAGTTTACGATGCAGTACCCTCCGCCAGAAGCAGATGAAGAGGAAAACCTCCCTTCCATTGGAAAGATCAAGTGAGGAAGGATTGTTGTTACTTTGGCTATAATCGCGTAAGATGTGTCTACTCATATAAAGAATAAGAAGCTTTTTGAAAGTCCACGCATTCAAAAGCTGCATACGAGTATACATAGACTTTTTTTGAATAATAAATTGCCGAGCTTATTCGATTACTGTATTAAGGAAAACAACACAAAATCTTAGATACTTATTAAAAGAAAATCGATATCTTGTTTTTTAAATGGTTTTGTATAGCAGCTGAGGGAAAAAGTTGACTTTTTTTTTTAAGTTACACAAAATTTTCTAGCGGCTTTGCTAACAATTTTCAAGATCATCTGCCTTCTGAGTATACTTTCTGGGAAAAAATCAGCATTAAAACCGCTGATCCAAGTGCACTCAGTTTTGTAAAAAAAACTAATAGTTATGTCCATTTCCATTGATAATCTCTTTAATAAATAAGTTGAAAGGGTTACGTGAATTTGAAAACGAATAATCTCTTTGTGCTCAGAATTTATAACTCCAAAACCGATTTTTTTTTATAATTATGATCATTTCGTACTGTATTTGCAGTGGAAATTTTTTTTATTGAAAATGCTTTAGACTTTAATATGACTCCTCAATTTCACTGCCCTTCTAGGAACAACAACACTCATTTCATATACAGAGTAAGCTTGGAATGAAAGCACTTTCTTTGTCCAAATGTTTAGTAAGTAAATATTTAACTGCATTTTCAAGAATTTTTGTGCCTGTCATAAACTTTATTTTATAAATTACGCATGTATGTTTTATATCAAAAAATGTGAATTCTTGGAAAATAAAACAAACCTTTAAACTGTTAGCCTGAGTTAACTTAAAGACGTTTTCAAGCTGTGCCAATCTCTTCGCTATTGTTAGGAATTTCTGGATGAGTTGCACAATGCGTTAGCTAATGGGTACTTGGTACTGCTCCGTTCAACTGCAGGCATCACCAGTAGAATACCAATGTCTTTATGTACACTTATTTACAATACGTCACGAACGTACCACGGTGCACCCGTTCTTACCCTTGAACGTTTGGACTGTACCTTTTTTGTTTTCACAATATTAGTTGCACGGGTCATACCACACAGTTCTACCTTCTGCTCAAATATAAACGAGACTCGCTCAATAAAACAAAAACGGTTAATTATTCTTCAATATTTATATTATCCCCTTCAAAATAGTCACCATAAGAGCCGATACACATATGCCACCTTTGTTTCCAATCTTCATAACACTTGTGGTAGGCCGCTTTAGGTATGGCTTTCAGTTCCTTCTTCGAATTCTCTTTTATGACTTTAATCGACTGAAAATGTTTTAGTTTAGGGAAAAGAAAAAAGTTAGACGGTGCCATGTCGGCTGAATACGGTGCTTGCGGAACAATATTTACGTTGTTTTTGGTCAAATAATCGCGTACAAGACGAGACGTATGAGCAACAATTTTGGAACAAGTCGAGCAGACACACGTCTCATGCCCAAAACATCGTGAATAATGCTATGAGCGGATCCATTTGATATGTTGAGCTCACTAGCTATCTCTCTTTTAGTCCCACGACGATTTTCCAACACAATTTTCTTTACTTTTTCGACGTTTTCTTCGTTTATTGACGTTGCTGGACGACGATCATGGGGCAAGCTCTCCAGCGATGTACGGCCGTCCTTGAACGACTTATACCAATCAAAAATACGTGCACGTGATAGGCAAGACTCCCCATAAGCCTTCTGCAACATTTTCATTGCGTCCGTCGCACTTATTCCATTAGAATAACAAAATTTCAAAAAAACATCTTTGCTCAACGTTAATTTCCATAGTAAAATTCGAAAAACACACTCGAGGTTGACTTGTTTATAGTGCCGTAAAAAAAAACTATGTGACAGGTCAAATTTGACATGTAAACATATAACAGTCCTGGCAACCTAAGCAAAAAAAAGTATGGCCATATGTCTTGTCCTTGTCGAGTTATGGATAAAGGCTCGTTTATATTTGAGTAGAAGGTAAAACCCGATTCTAAATCTAGAAAATTTTTTCTTCTTTCCCTTTTCTTGTATTCTCAATGACATCTCTGCGGGAGATTTTTCCTTTTCCCTTTTCTTTTATAATCAATTAAGTTTCAAAAGGGAGTTTTTTTGCGCGGAAAAAGCAGACTTCACTAATGTGAAAAATTGAGAAAAAAGAGTTGAATTTTCTCGAGAATTATTCCGCAACTGTTTGTTAAGGGAGAAGAACGAAATTTGTACATATGTATGTACGTGTATGTAGGTAAGTTTTTCTTTCAATTATTTTATTATTTTTTTTTTTATGAAGAAAAATTTGATTTGTTGTCAGATCAAAAACAACTAGCAAACTGCAACTACAACGCAATGTGGCGGGGCCCATTCTCACGAGAGAAAAACATTCCTCCGCGGATATTTTGAAAGGGGCTGAAATGTATAATATAGGCCCAAGTTCGCAACCTTGGAGACTTGGGGAACATCGACTTTTATTGGAAACTCCATATCATGTCTGGTATCAATTTGTTAGGATGGAGAAAACAAGATACGTATCTGTGATAGCAGAATTATTGGTTGGTACGAAGACGCTTGTGTTTGCTCTTTATTTATTTATTTATTTATTATAATTAATAATAAAATATAAAATCTTATAATTAAGACAAAGAAGAACACTAGCTGCCACGGCTTTCAGCTCTGTCGATTAATAAACTAGATTAAATGTGCTAAATTACATGCTTTCATAAATTTTTTTTTTTATTTTATAGTTTTTTGTTGCAACAGTTGTTGTTTAATAATTCTCTGAAGGTCGTTTCTATTAGCGCTGTAGAATGTTTGTAGAGGATGCATATGGGCGGTTGAAGCTGCTGCATCTGCTTATCGGTTTCCATTAATTCCTGCGTGACCAGGACAATACATTTTCTTCTACTTGCTTTGGAGTAGACAGTGGCAATCTTAATCGCTAAAGCTTCAGCGGTAAACACAGATCAGTATGGAAACACTAAACAGGTTTTTAAAATTGCTTCGTCATTATGAACTCCGGTGTGGTATTATTTTTGGAGCAGTCAGTATATAAGAAATTCCAATTACTTTCTTTGTATTTTGTTGTGGGCAAGGAGCCAGTTGTTTTTTGGATATACTTGTAGATCCAAAATAAACGAAAATAATTTGAGCATCCATGGAGGATCGAAGCTTCGCTTTTGGCGGTAGGGTTTTATACTGAGCTCAATGGAATTTTCGAGATCGATGGAACGTTGGATTGTAGAATTATATTTTTTTGGTCGTTTTTGTTTATGAGGTATAATATGTCTTTGAAGAACATATCATTGTTGCTGCGGATAAGTTTTGGCATAAGCTGATATGTTGTAGCTTTGACACGTTCCGGGATGTTAAACAATTTATTATGGAAAATGCGGGATATGCGGCTACGTTTCTGCGGACTGCAGCGTGATATGGAGTATTCAACTTTTGAATATTGGTTTTGGCACAAGAATTTGGTCTTTAACTGGCTTGGCTATCATTATTAATTGCGCCTATTTCCATTCATTTGGAAAGTAACTTAGTTTAAGAATGTCATCAAATAGTTAAAAGAGCAGTGCTAGTGCAGCTCTTGGTATCTCTTTTAGTATTTTTGGTAAAAATAAAGGCAGCCCGAGGATTTCTTTGAATCCAATTGCTGAATGGTATTTACAAGTTCAAGGATTGTTATTTCAATATTCAACTGAGTTTCAAGGCTGCATCATTTGGGTGGAGCGTCTCGCTTAAATGTTTCGCCAAAAAATTTTCCTTTTTTTCAATACTACACGCCCAGTTACCAATTGTATTCCTGATTATATTATTTGGCTTCCAGAGTGAATGTCTCTTAGAATTTAGTGCCAGTTTTATATACATACAATATGATTTAACATTATGGTCTTCTGCTTGTTTCAGCGTGTTTCTTAGAGTCTTTTCGGCTGATTTTGAACACAACTTTGAGGCATATCACTCTCCTATGCTTGCTATACTCTCCACAAATGACGTTTTTGTATTACTAATTCTTCTCTTTCATCTTTGCTTGGCAAATGCATGTGTATGTAAGCTATAATTTGTAATATGTATGTCACGTAAGCCTTCAAATATTCACAAATACTTTTTTAATTAATTCGGAATGTTAATCAATTAAGAATAAATTGAAACCACAAAAAAAAAAATTACAAAAAAAATTAATGTTTCACTTTTGACTTCGTTTATTAATTATATAAATAAAGAAATATAAATGTAGTGTATGTACAATATATACCCGGTGTGTTTGTTGAAGTGTGCCGGTTTTACTAGTAGATGTCGCTAGCAATATGTATGAATTTCTATGATTTGGCATGTATGTAATTTTTTTCTATTGACATTAACCTACAAAAATACGCAAGTCACATTCCGCCAAAATAATAGCGTCATATTTGTTTACCTCAGTGAATATGTCGAGTTTCGTTCCAAGTAAATCGCATTTGTGGCATTCGTTGCTTTTCTTATTTCATCAAAAGAAAAAAGCAGCTGAAGCTCAACGGTTGCTGGTAGAAACTTATGGTGAACATGCTCCAGTGATTAGAACATGTGAGACATGGTTTCGTCAATTTAAAAGTGGAGATTTCGATTTGACAGACAATGAACATCCTGGTGCAGCGAAAAAGTTCGAAGACGAGGAATTGCAGGCGTTCTTGTATGTTGATCCAACCCAATCGCAACAAAAATTGGCAAAAACACTACATGTGACTCAAAGAGCAATTTGCCAACGTTTAAAAGCCATGGGAAAGATCCAGAAGTATGGAAAATGGGTGCCACACCAGCTGAAGGATAGACAAAAGGAAAATCGAAAAACCGTTTGTGAAATGCTGCTTCAACGATTCGAAAGGAAATCTTTTCAGCATCGAATTGTCACGGGGGACGAAAAATGGATTTATTTAGAGAACCCGAAGCGAAAAAAATCATGGCTTTCCCCTGGTGAAGCTGGCCCATCGACTGCAAGGCCAAATCGTTTTGGCCGTAAGACAATGCTCTGTGTTTGGTGGGTGTACTACGAGTTGTTAAAACCTGGTGAAACGATGAACACGGATCGCTACCGACAACAAATGATCAATTTGAATCATGCGTTGATCGAAAAACGGTCGGAATGGGCCCGAAGACATGGCAAAGTTATCTTGCAACATGACAACGCGCCGTCTCATACCGCTAAACTGGTGAAAGACACATTAAAAACACTTACGTACTCTCCAGACCTCCAGACCCCGCCCGACTATCACCTTTTCGCATCGATGGGATACTCCCTTGCAGAGCAGTGCTTCGCTAATTTTGAAGAAGTGGAAAAATGGCTCGTCGAATGGTTTGCCTCTAAAGAGAAAAAGTTTTTTTTGGAATGGTATCCATAATTTGCCTGAGAGATGGGCGAAATGTGTAGAAACCAATGGTCAATACTGTGAATAAAAAAATTTTGAGATTCCTCTGAAAATTAAGTGTTTTCTTTACCGAAAAAACCGGCAAACTTCAACAAACAAACCTGGTATTAGAGTTCTAGTTACCCGGGTATCAAGCAGTGCGAGAAAAAAATCGAAATACACGTATGTGCCCAAAATGCTAAGAAATCTAGAATTACTCAAGATCACGCTTGAAGTAAATGAGTGTGAAAGTAAACGTTGCATTCGTTGAATATTGGAACTACTTAATAATGTTCGAAGAAAAAAAACCTACTCCTTCCGTGCTTTAAGAAGAGATTTGGGTACACATAAGCGTCCAACCATGCAAGCAATTGGTAAAAGTTTAAAGATGTTTGAAGAGACTTGTTCGGTTGATGATAGGTATTATAAGGTCTGTCTGTGCATTATCGCTTTGTTCGCTCCACTACTGTACTTGTAAGTGAAAGTGTAGCCGAATATCCAAATGTGTTTATTTCTCGACGTTCTCAAGAGCAGGGAGATTTTTACAGCGCATTATGGCATATTTTGCTCTTCGACTTACACCTTTATCCAATATAAAGCCCATCTTACACAACAACTGAAGTCAGACCATACACAACACCGTCGATAGGGTACTGTACAACAAGCAGTGGACGGTGATTTTTCCAATAAAATTTTCTTCAATTATCGAAGGATAAGTAGGTAAGTAAAATTGTCGAATTTGGGCCTCCAAGAATACTCAAATAATTGAAGATATGCAACCGCTGAAGCGATTTTTGGCCGACCTTCTGCTCCAATTCGTGGTTTTGCGTCTTAACATTTTTCTGAAAAATAAATGAACCTTCAGTTTATACTAAGCCGCCTCCGAATGGCTGATGGATTTTTATGAGAAGCTCTTATTTCATATCGGAAAGGTCGCAAAAATAGCTGGTACGATAAGGTCTACCGTGTCGCAGTGGAGAGAAATCAGATTGCCTCCCTCGGAACGTTGCGATCGATACCGTGAACCTAAGAGAGAAGCAAGACACATCTGGAGACAAAAAAGAAAGAGGCCGAGATGCGTGAGTATGAAGAGCTTGAGGAGCTGGCCGATAAGGGTAATAATTAAGCCCAGAGCATATTGAATTTATAGAAGGAACACTTCTCCAGCCTGCTGAATGGCAGTGAAAATGGAGCATCCGGAGATGGTGAACTTGAAACCCTAACTGATGACAATGGAAGAGATGTTCCATTGCCTGATCAAAAAGGAGTTCGAATAGCAATCGCATACTTAAAAAACAACAAAACAGCTGGGACTGATGGCCAACCGGCAGAGCTATTCAAACATGCCGGTGAAGGGCTGACAAGGTGCATGCATCAGCTACTTTGCAGAATATGGTCGGACGAAAGCATTCCCGACGAGTGGACTTTAAGTGTGCTCTGCCCAAACCATAAAAAGGGGACCCCACAGTCTGCGCCAATTATCGTGGGATAAGCCTCCTTAATATCGCCTATAAGGTCTGTCGAGCGTATTGTGTGAAACCACCGACCAGATATTCACCATGTCCAAATTTTGGAATAGACTCGTGATAAAGCCGCCTTCGACAGCATGAATAGGAGCTGCCTTTACGCCGCTATGTCTGAATTTAGTATACCCACAAAACTTATACGGCTATGTAAATTGATGTTAAGCCGACCGTTCGACACCAAACGAGGTTTCAGACAGGGTGATTCCGTTTGATATCGTGTGAACTTTTTAACTTATTGCTGGAGAAAATAATATGAGCTGCAAAGCTGAATAGAGAAGGTGCAATCTTCTATAAGAGTGTACAGGTGCTAGCGTTTGCCGATGATTTTGACACTATTCGCCTCAAGGACCGCACCGCGAGTTCTGCTTTCTCCAGACTGGAAAGAGAACAAAGAATATGGGTCTGGTAGTGAACGAGAGCAAGACGAAATATCTCCTGTTATCAAACAAACAGTCATCGCATTCGCAAATTCGGCTCCCACGTCAGTGTTGAAAGTCATAACTTTGAAATCGTAGATAACTTTGTCTATCTTGGAACCAGTATTAACACCAACAACAGTGTTAGCTTTGAAATCCAGCGCAGAATTACTCTTGCAAACAGGTGCTACTTTGGACTGGGTAGTCAAATGAAAGATAAAGTCCTCTCCCGACGAACGAAAACCAAACTCTACAAGTCACTTATCGTTCCCGCCCTGCTATATGGTGCGGAAGCATAGACGATGGCGTCTCGAGTTTTCGAGAGAAAAGTTTTTTTTAAGATTTACGGTCCTCTACGATTTGGTAACGGCGAATACAGCAGCCGATTGACATGGTTCAGCGAATCAAGAAACAGCGGCTACGCTGACTAGGACATGTGATCCGGATGGATAAGAATACTCCAGCTCTGAAAGTTTTCGATGCAGTACCCGCCAGTGGAAGCAAGGAAGAGGAAGACCTTAGTTGTTAGTGTTAGTGCAAGCGAAAAAATGCGCAAATTTGTGATTGTTATATAAAGAGAAAACTTACTGAATTACATTAAAGGACTCGGACCCTGATCTTCTGAATGGCAGTACGCAATGCTAACTACCACGGCCGCGTGATATCTCGGCGTGTGATTTGGCACCATTGAACTTTTTTTTTGTAGAGCTACGTGAAAAACTGTATTTATGCGGATGAATCTTTAAACAGAGAATTTATTTTTTTATTATAAATTCTCTGCTTTAACTCTTGAGCGCTTGAAAACCAACATTCGTTAAGCTGAGACACCGTCCAATATGTGCCAAAAAGTGGTTGTAAACTATCTCAAAAGGATCGAAGTTTGAAAAAATTCGCAGACGGTCATTTGAATGATGTAGTGTTTCATACCTATAATGTCAAGGTTCAAACTTTTGAAATTTGAAATGCATTTCATATTCATTTATTTTCAAAACCTCAAAATGACAAATGCTGTATTAATACATATTTACCGTTAATAGCTTGCTTAATCAATAATTTTTAACAACATACATATTCATGTACTTATATTTGTAAATTTATTAATCTTTATAAAGTACAAATTTTCGATTTTTTTCTTCATTTTTACATTTTCTTACACAAATACTAAAAACATAGAAATGTGGAATATAACGCATTTAAGCAGTTTTACGTTAGCAATTTTACTTAAAAGAAAAAAAAAGATCGTAAATGGTTTGGTAAGGATTATCTGTAGGTAAACAAATGCATATATTTTCATACATATATATTTCTTTTAATATTTTTCATTTATTAAATATGTATATATGCATTTATAATTGTTTTTAAGTAAGCACGTATGCAGAAAAGTTTATCCATTTTTATTTTTCGTTTTTTCTCCCTTCCATCATTAAATATTTATTGAAATATGAAGATCAATATCGTCACATAAGGCTATGCTTTTTTTTGATATAAATATGTAGTTATGTGTAGTTAAATCCAAATACTTCGCGCTCTGATCTCCCTTCTTTTCTCGTAATTCATTTCTATATGAAAATCCTTTGGTTTTTTACATTTTTTGAAAAACAATTTGGTTAAATTTCGTTTGCAATTCCATTTTAGTTCTTAAAATTTTTTCTGCTTTGGTTCATTTGCTGGTTAGTTGGAATATGTGCCAATATATGCATTGCAATTTGGACAATAATGATTTGCATTCTGGCAGGAATCCATACAGTAAGGTACACACACGCAAGGCCAGCAACTGAAAGTAGAAAAGGGTGAAGTGTTTATTTAATAATAATATATTGAAAACTTGCTTAATGAGTGTGCTTAAAATTTAGTTAATAAATAATTAAAATTGAATTAAAAAATTAGTTAAAAAAAATTAACTTAAAAAAATACCGTTTAAAAGTATAGTGCGTAACACTTCAAATACGTGTTATTTCAACTTTGTGGCTACTTAAGGTTAAATGAGAAGTTTTTGGAATTTCAAATTAACAGTGGAAAAAATGCTCACATGGGTAATTGCGCTCACAAAAAATGTTTAACTAAAACTTAAAGTTAATCACAATAAAGGATGAATGATAAAAATCAACGAATTGCATGGTTTCGAATTAAGTTACTTGAAAAATGTATTTAGCCAAAATGCAATTAAGCGTAATGCAATTAAGTGTAATGCAATTAAGCGCAACGCAATTATGTGTAATGCAATTAACCGAAAACCACTTCAGCAGTTTTAATGTGACAATTCTATGATTAGCTAGAATGCAATTAACCATAACGCAATTATTCGCAATGCACTTATCGGTGAAATACGAAAATGGATTCTTAGTAAATTTGGGTAATATAGTATCAAAGCAGAATTTAAAGTAAAAAAAATGATATATAATAATGCCTTCTTTTTTTGTTGAAGTGGCACATACATATGTACATACTACTAGCTGTATCTCGATGACTAATTTATTTATTATTGATAAGAACCACAAATATTTATACCAACGAAATACTGGAAAAACTCTCTAATCTCTAGCAATAAAGAGCAAATATTCAATTATTTTTCTATGAGTTACTCATATACTTCCATATAGGAAATATATCACTTGTGTTATCAATATCACTTATTGTGCATCAGCAATTATTATTTATATAAAAATACAAAGCTATTGTATGAAAATAGGCTGATCTTCAAGCAAATAAATATAAATCTTTCTAACTAACTAAATATCTATAGGTACGCATATTTATTTATATTTAAAAATTACGAAATATAAAAAGGCATTTAAATTTGAAAAATAATTAATTGCTTTTAATAAAAAATAGTATAAAAGTATACACACTTAAGGCGGTCAACAGATTAATTGTTATTATTGTATCTAAGTATATTAACGCTGTACTTTTCTGGAATCCTCTGATTAAAAACATACTAATTTTTTAATAATTCTTTCAAAAGAAAAGTATTTTTTTGAATATTCCTCAAATACACATTATTTCAAGAATTTTAATCTCGATTACTCTAAATGGTATGCGTCTTTGGTAAATGTGGAATATTATTCTACAATTAGCCTAATTGTAGGCAACTGTTTTGTTGAGTGTATTCAATGAGTGTACGATGGTTGAGGGATAAAGAGAATAAAAAGGTAGGCCCTTCCTTGGAAAAATATTAAATATATAACATTTAATTTCTATTGGTATCCAGTTGTTATTTTTTTTCAAAACAGAAATGTTTAGTGGTAGTGGTATTATAGTTGAAAGAAATGTGTTTAAAAGAAATTTTTCTGCGAACATTTTTAAGCAAGTCTAGACTTATATACTTAATTACTATTGGAGTTTCCACTTGACATATACATTTTCTGTTGGACAATTTTTTTAATAGATTTTTCCACATTATTTTTTTAAATTCAATATGTTGCCAACGTTTCTAAACATCAACTCAGCTAGTACTAAAATCCTAAGGTTATTCTATAATTATTACACTCCACAATATAAATTCGCTGATTACAATAGTAATTTTAAATTTTCTACTAGTTTTAAAACTAGTTACAAACCAATTTGATTTTAAACTACTTCGATTTATATTAATATAAGTCACACACACATTGTAGGTATGTACACACAACCACTTACAATAGCAAACACAATAATAACGCCCAAAGATGCGTTCGCGACGTAGCCTGATGCTTCACAGTAGTCAACACCTGCGCGTGGCATGAAGGGCAGGTGACGCGTGTTGGTTCATTGCTTATGGGCACTAGTGATGGACTTGTCGTATGAATTATTACAGTTTCCGTTGTTGGTGGTGGTTGATATGTCTGCGCTGGCGTATAGCCAGAGTAAGGCGGCGGATTATTTCCTTTGTCTGATGACATATTGTGTATGAGATTTAATAATAAAATATCACCACCCACAAAATAGTATTTAAGGAAAAACTTCTAAATCACTCGGTAACTAGTTAATTAGTTAATTTTCTTTTTACTATTTTTTAATTTCTAAACTTCACGTTCTAAACCGTTACTGTTAATATGTATGTCAGCGACGATAGACGGAATTGAACTGCAGTAAATGTATACGCTGTTGCTTCACTTTATTTCCATTCTGTTTGATTATTATCATATCAGTTTCGTTCTTCCGTTCTTATCTCTTGCAAGTGCCCTATACTGTTGGCGATAAACAGATGGGTGTTAGTGAGTAATATCCCATTAAAGAAGGGTATTTTTCTGTTGAATTTTTTATTTTATTTTTTTTTTTTAAATAACTTCATGACTAATTTACTTATCTGCACTGTATTATTCTTTCAAGTGTTTCTACATAAAAAAAAAATTAAGTTTTCTTTTTGTGCTCTTTTTATGACACCTGTTAGGGTGAAAGATAATCGTTTTCCACTAAACTTATCATGTACATCAATGTGTTGTTAAAAAGCTATTTATCATTTTATTTTATTGTTTATTAAGACTTTTTGAATGGATTAGTAATCAGTTATTGGTGGCACTTATCAGAAAACTGTATACATTTTCAAAACTATAGTAGAAAGGGGTGCCAAAATTGATAGCTCGCCGATTTTTTAGAATTTTACTTTGCCTGTGGAAAATAGGTCTCCAAATTCTACTCCACAATTTTCATTTCAAATCTGACCGTTTACTTTCCTATTTTTGAATTTGGGGTCAAATTGAAGATCCAAACTTAGGCTTAATTTAAAAGCTGTACGAGGTATAGAGAAGTGGAATAAAATCGCCACTTTATCTATGTATCTTAGAACACTGACTTATTGCTTCCAGCCATTTGTGGACACCTACATACATAAAGGCCGGAATGAATAGTGAAGTGAGAAACTTAAGGAATTTAATTAACTTTTTTCGAACTTACTGTGTGGCTTCAGACCGGATAAATTCACCACTGCGCCGATATACACCATGTGCCTAATCTAGCTTTTTTCGCTAACATTTGTTGGAAACAAAAATCCTATTTTGGTGGCCTTTAACAGGAACGGATCCAACTGGGATTGAAATATGGTACAATTTTCTTCTATAGAGCTCAAGCAAAAGCTTATAAATTCGTGAAGAGCTGCAGTGAATTAATACTATATTTGAAAATACTTTACTATATTCCTTTGATTTAGGTATGCTCCAGTCCTTATTTGAATTTGGAATTCAGTTTTTCAACTAATTTGGCTTAAAGTTATATTTTTCTCTACCGCGGCCGCGGTAGCCGAGTGGTTAGCATTGCGTCCTGCCATTCGGAAGACCCGGGTTCATATCCCGGTGCCACCAACATCCAAAAGTTATGGAAAATTAATTTAAGTAAAAAATTAAATTAAATTTTCTAATTGCGGTCCATCCCTCCGAGTGTATTTCGGACATGAAATAAAGCTCCTCGTCAAAAAACCGTCAGCCGTTCGGAGGCGGCTTAGTATAAACTGTAGGTCCCTCCATTTGTTGGAAAAACATCAAGACGCAAAACCACAAATTGGAGGAGGAGCTCGGCCGAAAATCGCTTCAGCGGTTACAAAGCGCCAATTATTATTATTATTATTATTATTATTATTATTAATGGAAATTAAGCCTATGTATTATCGGACCTTAAATAATATCTTACAAAGTCGCAAGTTACTCGAGTTTATACTCGGCAATTTTAATAACTATGGGAGCCTGTAAAATTTGAAAAAAGTTCAAACCTGAATCTGGGCTAACTAAAATTTAAATGTTTCTAATGCATTGAGTACAACATCCGCAATTTTGCTTGTTTTATACACTATTTTACAATTCTTTACATATTATTTATTTAAAACTTTTCAATTACATTTCGGATAAGCTCATTTGATACCTTAGTTCTACCTTAGAGCTTCATTTGTCGTTCGATCAATGACTCAGGCGCTTCACTTGAATTTAATCTTTATAAAATGTTTAGCACCTCGTAATTTGTTTTATCAGGGAGATAATACTGAATGATTGATTTCCAACATTTTTTTTCTTTGAAATTGATTTCGAAGTACATATGTACGATTTTTTGAAAATTGTTTTTACCTTTTAATTTTTACTTTTTAATTTTATTTTTTAATTTTTTTTTAATTTTAATATTTAGTCCTGAAGCTGTTCACCAGTGAAAGCTAATAATTAGTCAAAAAAATTTGCTAACTCCTACTTACAGGAAGCAACACAACACTAATGCCCAGCAATGTGTTCGCGAAGTTGCCTTATGCTCGATCTTGGTCTTCACTTGCTGGTGGCAAGAGGGACAAGTAATACGCGTCGGCTCATTACTCACTGGTATAGTTCCTGGATTTGCTTGTATAATTACTGTTGGTGCTGTATTCGACATTTTATTATTATAAACGAAGATTTTTTTTTTTTATAAAAAAATAAATAAAATTAATTTTTTTTTATAGATTTTTATGTGTTTTCCGGATGCACTAGCAAAGTGGGCGCACAAAATTTAACTGCGGGTGTTTCTTTTACTGTTGGGTGGTTTTATTATTTTTAATCATTTAATTTGTCATCATATCAGTTTTTTTTGTTTTTTTGTAGCACTCTTATCGCTATGCATACATAGTAAAATTCTTCTACTTCTCTTTTGTTTTCTTTTTTATTTAGTTTAATTTTTTTTTGTTGTAATAAAAAATGGAATTTTTCACCATGTAATAATTATATTTATGTTGTCTGCTATTTTAAGATAAACTTATCATGTTAACCCTTTTCAATGTTTTTATGATTATAATCCATGATAAAAATGGTTAAAAAACTGATAATGGTTACTCGATGAACGATCCTAGGAAATCGATTATATTTTTTTAAATTTTTTTTCTTTTTTTTTTTATAAATACGATTGGGAGTAACAGCACAAAATATTAGGGATAATTGTAGAGTTAAAATAATCATAAATCAAGTCAAAATATTAAATATAAATTAATTATATTATATTTGTTTTTTAATATTTTTTTATGTATTATTATTTTTTAAACTTTTTTAAAAGTGAACTCTGCAGTGCGACGTAAGTTATTCCAGGCGCTGGTAAAGTAATTATGGCCCTAAGAAAAATTATTTTTCTATTCAGATGATTAAAATGATTTAGCGATTCCTACAGTCTATTTCAAGCAACTGTCGCACCATAAATATTTGCTGCCTAAGCTTTTTATTTTATCCGATATGCTCTGGCTTTGTTTTGTATTGTATCAAATAGTCCCTTTATGATGAAGTCAGTAAATGTTAATGCTTGCTTTGCCCTATAGGTAACTTAAGCAACATTTGCAATGGATGCTTATATGATACCAGTTTAATAGAATTTACATATTTATTTTACTGAATTGCAAAGAGAGCATTAAATTTCTATTAATTTTCAAATTCTCATTATTCGGCAATAAATATAGTATTCAGAGACTCCGGAAAATAAACAGTAACTCAATTTTTTTTTGTAAAAAAAATAGATAAGAAATATAAATTGAATTTTAAATATAAATTGTTTCATATATATTATATTTAAAATAAAATTAAAATTTCAATACTTTTTTATACAAAATTCAAACTTCTGGCCATTTTCGATTTTTTTTGTCTAAAATTCTAACGATTTTTAGTTTATTTTATTTTTTTATTTTTTCAAATTAAAAGAATTTCAAGTAATAGCTTTCAATTTGCTTGCAAAGTAATACTTTCAGGGTCCGTCAAAGCTTATTTTGTATTGAACTTGTTCTAAAAGCTTTCACAGTTTTCTTACCGCTCATCTAATGAACTGCCGCCAGACTAAAGTTCTAATAATAAAAATCTTCGCAGAAAAATGAGTAAGCGTTAATTACAAATAATTAATTAGATGCATATAGAAAATAAGATCACATACATATAAATGTACATACCAAAAGGTAACTTAGTGTGACGAAAAGAAATATATATATGCATATGTATGTATAATGTAGTACATGCATACACATATGGAAAATAGTAAAATTTGATAACGTAAAATAAAATATATAAAACCAAATATATATGTATATACGAGTACATATATACACACGTACATCTGTGTATTTTAAAATCTTTCTTTTTTATTTTACTTTACTTATTACTAAACTTTATTAAATTTTACTGTTTTAATTTAACTTAATTTAACTCTATTATTTGTATTTTATTTTTTTATTTTATTTAATTAATTATTTTTATTATTATTAATTATTTAATTTAATTTAATTTAATTTAATTTAATTTCATTTCATTTCATTTCATTTCATTTCATTTCATTTCATTTCATTTCATTTCATTTCATTTCATTTCATTTCATTTTATTTTATTTTATTTTATTTTATATTTTATTTTATTTATTTTATATTTTATTTTATTTATTTTATATTTTATTTTATATATTTAATTTAAATTAATTTAATTTAATTTAATTTTACTTTATTTTATTTTATTTTTTGTTATGTTATTTTATTTATGTTATGTTATGTTTTTTCATTTTATTTTATTACATTTTTTTTATTTGTTTATTTTATTATATTTTTTTTATTTTTTATTTGTTTATTTTATTATATTTTTTTATTTTTTATTTGTTTATTTTATTTTATTTTATTTTATTTTATTTTATTTATTTTAATTTATTTTAGTTTATTTTAGTTTATTTTGGTTTATTTTAATTTATTTTATTTTATATTTTGTTTCATTTATTTAAATTAATTTAATTTAATTTAATTTAATTTAATTTAATTTAATTTAATTTAATTTAATTTAATTTAATATAATTTAAATTAATCTAATTTTACTTTATTTTATTTTATGTTATGTTATGTTATGTTATGTTATGTTATGTGATGTTATGTTATGTTATGTTATTTTATTTTATTTTAATTTATTTTAATTTAATTTAGTTTAATTTAATTTAATTTAATTTTATTTAATTTAATTTAATTTAGTTTAATTTAATTTAATTTTATTTTATTTTATTTTATTTTTTTACTTTATGGATGTGGCTTAAAGCTAATGTGATACTTCGATGTTTGTTAGCCGTCAGTTATTAAAATTTTATTGTTTTCTCAATGTTTTAAAAAATTCATACATACGTACACAAGATTTTTTGTCATACATTTTTCCAAATATGATTATCTACATAAATATATTGATAACAAATGCACACATTTCATGTTTGTTTATCAATTTTTGATAAGCTTTTGAAGCAAACATGTATTGTAGATAAGATTAGGAGTGTGTGCCACATAAATTATTTGCACTGAATTTTTGTGCTCAAATTATAATATAACGCGTTTAAATATAAGAGTTTTAAAATATTTCAGGTAAAACACTTAAATTCTTCTTTACCAATTATACACATAATGGCAACAACACTTACATAAACAGACATAATATCAGCGCCCAGCAGTGTGTACGTGAGGTAGCCTGATGTTTAACGGTTGTCAACACCTGAGCATGGCAAGACGGACAAGTGATGCGCGTTGGTCCACTACTGACAGGAACCGAATTTGGACGCGTTGTTTGTATGATCACTGTGTGTGATTGTGGTGGTGGCACCATTTGCGGTGGTGGCGGTTGATAATATTGTGCAGGCGTGTAGCCGGGCTGCGAGTATGGTGGTGGTTGACCTGGATTCGACATAGCTTAAAATACTTGTGAAAACAAAACTCTTTGAGAGACTTTTCTTTAAAGAACACTCGTATTTTAGACGATCGTTTGTGCGCTTAACCTTGTGAGGGTAATGCTAACCGTAGTAGAGACCGCACTTAACTAAAGCGAATTCGTTATATTTTTGAGATTGTTCTTGTTATGAATAGAGGTTTACAGTATATACTCTTATATAATTATTATTGTGTGGAGTTTCGTTATCGTAAACACGTTTATATTGTTTTAAGATTTATAACTGACGCTGCTGCCAGCTGTTCGAGTACACGGAGAGTAAAATGTTTGAACTTCTCTCTCCCACTTAATGATGGACTTTTACTGAAGAAAAATAGGTATAAACATAAATATAATATAAAAAAATATATAATTAAATTAAAAAATAAAATTCAAAAAAAAAAATTATATAAAGTAAAATACAATAAAATAAAATAAAATAAGAAAATAAAATAAAATTAAATGAAATAAAAAAAATTATATACAGTAAATTACAATAAAATAAAATATAATTAAATAAAATAAAAAAATTATATAAAGTAATATACAATAAAATAAAATATAATAAACTGAAATAAAATCTAAAATAAAATAAAATAACATAAAAGAAAATAAAGTAAAATAAAATAAAATAAAATTAAACTAAATAAAATAAAACAAAATTAAATAAAATTTAAAAAATATATTAAGTTAAAAACAAAAAATAAAAAAAAAACAAAAAAAAAAAAAAATAAAATAAAAAATTTAATTAAATTTAAAAAAATATATAAAGTAAAATACAATAAAATAAAATATAATAAACTGAAGTTAAATTAAATAAAATAAAATAATTTAAAATAAAATCGAATACATTAAAATAAAATAATATAAATTAAAATAAAACAAATAATAATAAAATAAAACAAAATAATTTAAAATTTATACCGATAAACTAGTCCCTCCATTTTTGAGATATTTCACTTTAATTCAAATAATTATTGACACAGAAAAACAACAACAACAACTTCTTTATGGTTTCCTTTCTTTGTATACTCACCACATAAGACACAATAATGCACCAATTAAATGCGTCTTAATGCTTGGTGCAAATCGAACATCTGTGCAAATGATTTCACCACAACTGGGACAAGTCATTGGTATGGAAAGCGTTCTTGTTATTTCCACCGGGTTTTGCACGTTCGAGTGGTGGCTCATCTCGAAAAGACGAATTCTATTGTGTTCACCACTTTTTGCGCAGAAATTATTCTTGGTAATTAATCTATTTTACAGATTTAAGCCATATTAACAGTTTCATGATTTTCTAAACTATTTATTTAATTCGTACTTTTTTTTACAAAACTAAATAATCAAAACAAAAATTGCTTTATGACAAATCAAAATAACAGAATGAAATTTTCAATTCTTTGTTACTTTTTCGGTTGAAAACTTCAAAAAAAAAAAAACAAAAAAAAAAAGAAACAAAACCAAAAAAAAGTTATAATACAAATATATTTTCTCACACAGTCAGGGTAACAATTATTACAAAGAAGTTGAGGAGAAAATAAATAAAAATTTCTATGAATATGTTTTTTTTTTGGGAATTCATGTTTTTAAAATACGCTGGCATTCAAAGTCATATATTTCCTTTGATAAAATGTCAGAGCATAGGAGTTTTATCTATTAAAATTATGAAAAAAATCGTTTCCTGGAAAATCATAAATTTTATATAAATTATGAAACTCAAACAATTTTTCAGGTTTTTTTTCTTCTTATGTCAATTTAGTCATGAAATGTGTGAAGAATAGTGAGCTTACGCTTAAGTTTACTACTTGACCTCAATTGTTTCCTTTAGTTTTATGGAAAATCCAAAGACAAATTACAACCAACTGAACATACATACATATCTACATCCAAGTCACATACCTATGTACATAAATTCATGTAATAAACTATGTGTGGTATGTCGAAAAAAGTAGACCGTTCACTTCCTTACAAACATTTTTTTTAAGTAAAATTTGAAATGAAAGACTTCAGTGATTATTGGAGTGGTTCTTATTACATTGAAGAGACAATTTTTTATCTTAGAAAGGGATAATTTAATTTCTAAATTATATTTTGTCCATAATTTTTTTAATTTATTTATAATATAATTTATATTATAATTGCATAAAACGTAATTTGGTTGGATAATCGTGTTTCATGGGAAATGAAATGAAAAATCCTGTCACCAGACTGAAATCTAATATTTTATATTCATAGATATAATTTAAAATATAATTTAATACTTATTTTTAGCCATTAATCAACTCATAAAGCTTTTAAACTTAAAATAGAACATCCCTAATGAATTTGTGAACAATTAAAACAGCTTTGTTGATTTACTTTGGCTTCATTGCATACCAATATCGCAATATTAATGCCACCTCTCTCATATACCTGTTATATTCATGTTTGTTTGTATTCGAGTAAAAAAGTTAATATTCATACAAGTACGATTATGAATTACGTATTAATATGTATTTATTTAGCAAGTGCTTAGCGCAAAACAGTTCTACAAAGTACATTTTATTCTCATTTTTATATCTGTAATGTATGTACATATATATAATGCATGGTACATACATACATACAAACAAACAGATAATGTATATTCATTCAAGAATAATCCTTTACATGAAAAGCTTGTTATTTTGTTTGTTTTGCCATCAACAATTCGGCAAAATCGACAGTTAAAAGGAATTCACCACATCTATGTAAAGTAACAGCTTTAAGGTGAGTTTTGTACGCTTAAACATATGAATGGTCTGAGGTACCCTACAACGACTTGGATAGGTCGTTCGGTAATTTGTAGATTTAAGATTACATTACAGCAAACAAATAGTAGGCGAGATTAATTTTTTTTTCCATTCAAAGAGTTAGTTATGGTGGGAAATTCAAAAAAAAAAATGTATTAAAAAGCCTTATAACAAAAAAACAAAAAACAAAAAAAAAAAAAAAATTATTTTTTAAATAGACGTTTTTAAATTATTATTACAAATAAATAGCAGAAATTGAATCAAACTATAAAAAGCAACAATTAATACAATATTTATTGTACTATATTCATGAAGTTTGTACTTGAAGTTATATGAAACTTCAATCATGGTAGACCTACATCTACAATTTTCTTAACGATTTAAAAAAAAATTGCATTAGGAAAAATAAGCAAAAAAATAAGAGGAACCATTGTAATTTGGTAATGACAAGTCTAAAAATAAATTTCTTCTTTCAGATAATTTTATTTGTGTCAGATTCAAGAAAATAAGCTAAGGTTAATGTGTTTTTTAACCTGTGCACTACACAAAGTGAAGCTCCTATTTAAAGTGACTGAAATTATTTTATCAAAATATTGTTTTGACTGCACTTATAATACCGGATTGACTTTGTAATTACAGTTGAAAGAGTTTGTGGCTTTCTATTATTATTCTTATTATATTTATTTTTTTGAAAATTCGATTTCATAATTATTTTGCTCTTTCTATTTTTTGATTTTGCTATTTGGCAACCATTTTTTGCCATTCTCGCTCACGTGTTCTCAATTATATTTAAGTCTGGAGATTTAGAAGTATTTTCAACAATTTTGAGCAATTATAAAGCAGCCAATTGCTAAGTTCCAAGACTTACGTTCGAGTTATGATATTGTTTTGGTAACACATAAAGTCGTGTTTTATTAGAAATCTTAGTTTAATGTTTTTTTCTGATTACTTTTGAGTACTTTGAACTCATAAAGAAACTCCTTGGTCGAATTTTAACCGCCCACCGCTAAATTTCGCAGTTTTCGATAGACTTGTTATGAAATTCAATATTATGTAGGTTTCCTCCACATGTATGTATATTTTGCAATTTGATTCAAAGGTATTTATTTTTGTTTTATTTGTAAAAAAAAAAAACTAGCAATATATTACTGAAAAAAAACTTAGAAAAAAAAATGAAATAGCCAGAATGGACCAGAATAATTGTGAGTTTTTTGTAAAAGCACATGTTGACTGTTGATTTTTCCCAGATATTAAAAACTTTCGACGGAAAGCGCTTCAGTCACAGTTACTGCTTCTAAGGATCCATTGGACGTAATAGCTGAGTGGTTACCATTTCGTACAAACAGTCGGAACATTAAGATTCGAGTTCTCGTTTGACCAACACAAAAATTTTTTAGAAAATAAATGTTTCTAATTGTGGTCGCCCCTCGGCAGGGAATGTCAAGCAGCCTTTTTAATTGTAGTTTGAGGCATTTTAAAAGATTAAAATCTAAGCATAATAACGCACTAAATTTCAGCTGCAATTGAGGAAAATGACGAAAGTTCCATAAAATGCAATTGCCTCAACAAATGATATTCAAAAACAGAAAACATTTTCAAATTCCTTCTGTACAAAGAAATAGCAAAGGAGTAAAATTAGTCAACATAAAGCCTAAGAAAATCATTATTACTGTATGTTCAAAAATATTTAAGAGGAATGATATGTAGCCAAACTAACCAAAAACAATTCGGCTCAGCTGATACAACCTATCATGTGAGAGCGCCAGGTAAACGAAAAGTTACCACCGCTTGGCGAAGCCATTACTGACGTTTGTACTATATAAACCAGTGGCGATTTGTTTTTTCAAAGAATCAACTCAGCTGATTGCTCTCCATTGTATAAAGTGCCAGTGGGGACTTTAATGAACTAATTTTAAATAAACTAAGCTA
This sequence comes from Ceratitis rosa, assembly GCA_037013455.1. Taxonomy (NCBI): domain Eukaryota; kingdom Metazoa; phylum Arthropoda; class Insecta; order Diptera; family Tephritidae; genus Ceratitis; species Ceratitis rosa. The sequence continues at coordinate 4,111,892 of JAWMAG010000005.1, read as the reverse complement.
TTTTTTTATTCAAAATAAATGACTACTGAAATCGCAATTAATTATTTTTTTTTTTTTAAATATATTTCACGTAAATAAAATTAAACGCCAATTTCATTCAGACATATGAATTATGGAATTTGCTAGCGAAAAATATAAATTTGTTTAAAAGGTATGCATGCACACCGGCAGTTGAGTTATATGTACGGGAGGCATGTAAAATAGCTGACTGGGTTAATGAAGTCAGTAGATTTTCGTAGTGCACCATTTTAAATGCGACTAACTGTATATAAATTAACAACTAAGTGTAGGACATAGCTGAAACATAAATGCCGAACTATATTCAAACACATGTATCGCACTTAGTATATATGTACATATGTATATAGGTATGCGTTCATATGTACAATAAATGCTCACTGACTGACTGACTGACTGAAATAAATTTTATCTCTCAAGTTGACTGCGAGAGTGTGGTGAGTAAAGCTTTTATGTACACATACATACGAGTATGTATGCATTTGATTATGTATGTTTGCCTCACTAGCGATGTAGTAAATGTACGAAAAAATGCTGATACATACATATATTTTATTGTGTATAGGTATATCGCGATGCTTCTAGTCGCTCGTTCCAATAAACAAAGGTAAACAAAGATACAAAATTTAAAGCTCAAATTTATTGCTTTTTGAACAAAAATACGCAACCAAAACTTAGAAAAGAAATATATTTCTTCGAAAAAAGCCATTGAAACACAACAAATTACAATTTCTACTTACATAAAAAGACAAAGTATCAGCGCCCAAAGATGCGTGGACGTGCTGGCCTGACGTATGACCGTTGTTCGGACCACAGCATGACAGGAGGGACATGTGATGGTCGCTGGGTCATTGGAGATGGGCGTGAATGAGGGCGTTGTTGTGTGTATGATCACTGTGGTTGCCGGTGCAGCGCCTTGAGCTGGCATGTGTTGTGGCGGCGGCTGGTAGTAGCCGGGTACGGCTTGTGAGTATGGTGGCGGCGGTGCTTGTGGATGTGACATTTTGCTAGACGACTGGCGCTGGAGGAACTAAGTAAAAGCTATAAGCTTTTTTCACACTAAGGAAAACCACAAATTCGTATGGCTTTTGTACTTTGCACTCGGACTGCGATTCGCTTTTAGTTTGTACGCGTTTTCTTTGAACTTTTGTACTTTTTAATTAGAACACTAAGAAGTGCTTAGTACACTCGATTTTAGTTGCTATTTTTACGTAGCTGCGCGTTAAACTGACGATGCAATTTCTGTCTGTTTATATCTGACTCACTCGCTTTAGCAGAGCAAATGTGGTGAGTTTCTGATTTTACTTACGATGCCTGGAGATGAGAGCGTTTGTTGTGAATGCCTGCGTACTAAATGTACTACGAGTAATTCATAAGTACATACATACATAGATATGTATGTTGTTGTTATTTGGCTCGGAGATGCAATCTCTTGTTGTTTTTGGGGTGGATTTTTCCAGCACCTTTATATGTACGTGTGTACGTATGTACTGCAATGCAGCAAGGATAATGGAAACATTTGGTAAAATCGAGACGAAAAGGTGACCAGGCAGCAGATATTGTTACTAATATTAAGATGAAAACCACAAAATAAATTATAAATAAACAAGGGGTTCCGCAGGTTGGTGTCCTCTACCCATTACTGCTCTACTTTTATATTTCGAAGCTCCCTCCTCCAGCAGAAGGTGTATCATTGACCTCATAAGTCGATGATTGCTCGATATTTTCGTCTGGCCAGGATTTTGATGATCTTTGTTCAAGGAATACAGGCTCGAACTCGATGTGAAGGCCGATGGCGACAACATTCCGACCAGAAACAATCCAAATTTACTGGGAGTTATTTTGGGTAGCCTGCACTTCTTCACTCTACTCTTGGGACCGCAATTGCCGCAAAACTCCAGAGCCACAACAAAATACTCAAAGTGCTAGCCGGTAGCACCTGGGGTAAATACAAAGAAACCTCCACACCCGCGGGTTAGGGGTTCAAGAATTTACCCGCGGTAAGGCATGCCTGTCGTAAGAGGCGATTAAAATCCAATAGTTCCCGCGACAGTCGGGTCTTTATACCGGAACGACCCGGATTTTTTATCCGGCCAAGGACTGTCATTCCCGCAACATTCCTCAAAAATTACCTTAATAACAAAGAAACCTTGCCGGCAACCTACAAAGCAATTGGCCGGCCGGTCTTTAACTACGCTGTACCGACCTTGGCACCGGGGACGAACGAGACGCAGTTGAAGAAGCTACAGGCTTGTCAAAACACCGCCCTTAGGTCCGCGCCAGGAAACCTTCAGATGTTGCCTGACCATCACTTGCACAGTAAAGCATCTATGCATAATGCTTGGCTGTGCAGTTGGGATGCTACCGCAGGGGCCTCCACCCAGGCACATCAGAAAGGGAGTACTAGAATTAAAGGATACAATGCAGCAACACGTACAACAACCGCTGGACAGGACAGCGTACAGACAGGCACTAAACGCCGTCAAAGGCTCCCACCCTGTAAATGGCGACCTCGGAGTTAAATCACCACTCACGCCAGACGAAGAGCTCGATATACTGTAGCAGGTTAAAGTTCTACTTATCCAAACTCCACCCCAACATACCCAACTTATGCACAGCATGCAATGAGCCTCCGCATGACACTAACCACCTCTTTACATGCCCCCTAAAACCGACACATCTAACCCCCCTCTCCCTCTGGTCCGAACTCATCGAAACAATTCGTTTCCTCGACCTCCCGTTAGATGACCTCTGCGACTTAAGTATTTCTTGATAAAAAAACTTAGTTGGAGGGAACGTATTGTAAGCAAAGCCATTGAAACTCATGGAATTCGGAACTGCTGAGGAAGGATCCCGAAGTTATCCTAAACATTAGGCTAATAAATATACAGGAGATGCACGAAGGAGTGGTAACAGCTATGGTCCTAAAAATTCTAGACAGTTGGGTTCAGTTCAGAAAATTATAGAAGAACTCGAGCTTAACATACAATGTGAACGAAGAAAGAAAACTTTTTAACAGGTGCAAGCCAAGCCGAACTGCCTCAGACTTTTCAGCGCATATCGGACCTATAGGAACAATTTAAATAATGCACCACTAGCTAAAAGCGAACTTAGTATCCATATACTCGTACATGTATCGCACACTTGAGGTATTACTTTCACAGAATAGGTTGGGCAGAACCAGCAGGAGCATGAACAGAAGAGGACGAAACCCTGGAGCACTAGCATTGAGAGTTTCAGGGTTTCAACCGACTGAGCCGGCATATCATCCATGATGCTTGAACTTTGGCATCAGACAAAAGCAAATGGGCGAACATGGATGGAAGAAAATAACACAAAATTGGGTTAAGCTGGGAAACACAATGGCCCCGCTAAGTGGCTTCTGCGACTGCCTGCCAATTTATTTATCCACTAAAGCTGACAAAAATTTAGTATGGAGGAAGTGGCTCAAGTAAGACACAATAGTAACCATGAAAAATCGTTTAGTAAAGAAGTAGAGAGCGAGAGTGAGTTGCTTCAGCCTTATATATAAATAAATATCCTGTGCGGAAAAAACAAAAGGGATGGTAGTCCCACCTTGGACCACTTTCGTGGGCTGGCATATAGCTATCTCATCCCACATCTCTATGTTCCATGAAAGGCAAAATGTTGCTAAGAATAAATTGCTTCTAAAGCCGAACTCCCCTGGTGGTTGATGGCACGTGATTGGGAATAAATAATTAAGGTTGTGTGTACATACGTATAATTAAATGAATTAAAATAATAAATAATATTCGCTATGAAGGTGTGGGTGACAATTTCAATGGAAATACAATACAGTTGTATATGATTTTTATTTTCTTCAGAATAAATAAACCTGTTTTTAATGCAAAACACGCCTCCGATCTGTTGTTATTTAAAATTTAACTTGAAAATGGATTATATTTTATTGGGTATTTTTTAATGTGGAAACAATATAATTGCAGGTATGTAAATTGTGCATATTTCCATGCAACCACTTCAGAGTGTTCATGTATGTATGTATGACGAGTGTCTCTATATATTTGCAACATTAGCTTGCCTTACTAACTAGATTCAAGCTAACAATTCTCATATCTGCATTGTTTTGCTCTTTCTTCATTCACTGCACTGTGCCTCACACATCTATGACGTCAATGTTGTATCATCATTGACGTGGAACTCTCGATTTCATCATAAGTGGGACGTGTTCGACGCGGGTTTGTTGAACTTTGGCTTGGCTTCAATACATGCCTATATACGAGTATGACTAAATATGTAAATATAGCTATATATAATATATATATATATATATATGTATCATTCAGTAAATATACAACTAGTGCTCAAGTAAATACTACACGTCAGGTAGATACTCAGGAGGTAAAGACAACGTCAGACGTTGCGCGCAAAACAAGCTCAATTGACTCAGGTGACTCAGTGACTCATTTGATGCGCAAACATGTATGCCAACAGTGCAATTATTGTTTGTTGTTGCTTTAAGTAAAGCAAACTTGAGTCAAATTAGTTCAACCATAACAAGTTAATTAAATAAACGACAACCGGTTAATTAACTGTTTTTGAGATAATTTTTTTTTTAATATTCGACATATTTGCAAGTGCAGCAAGAATTGAAGCAATTCAAAGATAGTTAAATACACAGAAGAAAACAATTTACACGTGCATAACATTTTTTTTCGTAAGAGAAATGCCATAATTTTTGGGCGATAAACATGATTCTTGTTTGAAACTGGTTGGAGGACTTATTTCATATTTATTGTATTTGAAAATAATTGAATTCGAAAATGTTAATATATAATATAAGAAATTAAAAAAGAAAACAAAAATTAAAAATAAAACACAAACAAAATAAAAAAGATAATACAAAGCAAAAATAAAATAAAATACAATAAAATAAAAAATAAGATAAAATAAAAAAACAAAAACAATATAAAATATAATAAAATAAAATGAAATGAACTGAATTAAATAAATTAAAAAAAAAAATAAAAAAAAATTAAACTAAAAATAAATAAAATAAAACCAATTAATATAAAATTAAATTAAATTAAACTAAATTAAATTAAACTAAAACTATTGTAGTAATTTTTCCACTATTTCCAAAAAATATATGGTATGAAGCAGTTCCATAAAAACTAAAACCCAAAAACAAATAAAATAAAATAAAATAAAATAAAATAAAATAAAATAAAATAAAATAAAATAAGATAAAATAAAATAAAATAAAATAAAATAAAATAAAATAAAATAAAATAAAATAAAATAAAATAAAATAAAATAAAATAAAATAAAATAAAATAAAATAAAATAAAATAAAATAAAATAAAATAAAATAAAATAAAATAAAATAAAATAAAATAAAATAAAATAAAATAAAATAAAATAAAATGAAATAAAATAAAATAAAATAAAATAAAATAAAATAAAATAAAATAAAATAAAATAAAATAAAATAAAATAAAATAAAATAAAATAAAATAAAATAAAATGAAATAAAATAAAATAAAATAAAATAAAATAAAATAAAATAAAAAAAAATAAAATAAAATAAAATAAAATAAAATAAAATAAAATAAAATAAAATAAAATAAAATAAAATAAAATAAAATAAAATAAAATAAAATAAAATAAAATAAAATAAAATAAAATAAAATAAAATAAAATAAAATAAAATAAAATAAAATAAAATAAAATAAAATAAAATAAAATAAAATAAAATAAAATAAAATAAAATAAAATAAAATAAAATAAAATAAAATAAAATAAAATAAAATAAAATAAAATAAAATAAAATAAAATAAAATAAAATAAAATAAAATAAAATAAAATAAAATAAAATAAAATAAAATAAAATAAAATAAAATAAAATAAAATAAAATAAAATAAAATAAAATAAAATAAAATAAAATTAAGTAAACTAAAATAAAATAATATAAAATAAAATAAAATAAAATAAAATAAAATAAAATAAAATAAAATAAAATAAAATAAAATAAAATAAAATGAAATAAAATAAAATAAAATAAAATAAAATAAAATAAAATAAAATAAAATAAAATAAAATAAAATAAAATAAAATAAAATAAAATAAAATAAAATAAAATAAAATAAAATAAAATAAAATAAAATAAAATAAAATAAAATAAAATAAAATAAAATAAAATAAAATAAAATAAAATAAAATAAAATAAAATAAAATAAAATAAAATAAAATAAAATAAAATAAAATAAAATAAAATAAAATAAAATAAAATAAAATAAAATAAAATAAAATAAAATAAAATAAAATAAAATAAAATAAAATAAAATAAAATAAAATAAAATAAAATAAAATAAAATAAAATAAAATAAAATAAAATAAAATAAAATAAAATAAAATAAAATAAAAAAAAAATAAAATAAAATAAGACGAAATAAAAATAAAATAAAATAAGACGAAATAAAAATAAAAAAAATAAAATAAAATAAAATAAAATAAGACGAAATAAAAATAAAATAAGTAAACTAAAGTGAAATAAATCAAAATAAAATTAAGTAAACTAAAATAAAATAATATAAAATGAAATAAAATAAAATAAAATAAAATAAAATAAAATAAAATAAAATAAAATAAAATAAAATAAAATAAAATAAAATAAAATAAAATAAAATAAAATAAAATAAAATAAAATAAAATAAAATAAAATAAAATAAAATAAAATAAAATAAAATAAAATAAAATAAAATAAAATAAAATAAAATAAAATAAAATAAAATAAAATAAAATAAAATAAAATAAAATAAAATAAAATAAAATAAAATAAAATAAAATAAAATAAAATAAAATAAAATAAAATAAAATAAAATAAAATAAAATAAAATAAAATAAAATAAAATAAAATAAAATAAAATAAAATAAAATAAAATAAAATAAAATAAAATAAAATAAAATAAAATAAAATAAAATAAAATAAAATAAAATAAAATAAAATAAAATAAAATAAAATAAAATAAAATAAAATAAAATAAAATAAAATAAAATAAAATAAAATAAAATAAAATAAAATAAAATAAAATAAAATAAAATAAAATAAAATAAAATAAAATAACATAAAATAAAATAAAATAAAATAAAATAAAATAAAATAAAATAAAATAAAATAAAATAAAATAAAATAAAATAAAATAAAATAAAATAAAATAAAATAAAATAAAATAAAATAAAATAAAATAAAATAAAATAAAATAAAATAAAATGAAAGAAAATAAAATAAAATAAAATAAAATAAGACGAAATAAAAATAAAATAAGTAAACTAAAGTGAAATAAATCAAAATAAAATTAAGTAAACTAAAATAAAATAATATAAAATGAAATAAAATAAAATAAAATAAAATAAAATAAAATAAAATAAAATAAAATAAAATAAAATAAAATAAAATAAAATAAAATAAAATAAAATAAAATAAAATAAAATAAAATAAAATAAAATAAAATAAAATAAAATAAAATAAAATAAAATAAAATAAAATAAAATAAAATAAAATAAAATAAAATAAAATAAAATAAAATGAAATAAAATAAAATAAAATAAAATAAAATAAAATAAAATAAAATAAAATAAAATAAAATAAAATAAAATAAAATAAAATAAAATAAAATAAAATAAAATAAAATAAAATGAAATGAAATGAAATGAAATGAGATGAAATAAAATATAATAACATAATATACAATAAAATAATAGAAAATAAAAAAAAAATAAAATAAATGAAATAATAAAAAAATAATAAAAACATTATATAAAATAACAATAAAAAAAAAAATAAAATAAGACAAGTTAAAATAAAATAAGGCAAAATAAAAATAAAACTAGAGATTTCCTGTTTTGTTGTGTTAAAGGGTACTCAAAGTAATCCGGAAATAATATTGTTATTAAGAGAAAGGGAGAGGGATAGGAAGTAAGGGAGTAAGAGAGGGAGAGAGAAGGAGGGAAAAAGTGAGAGATAAAGGGATAGCGAAAGAGAGTCAGACAGGAGAAGACACAAAATGGGTATAAAATGGATATTAAATATAAGTCTATCCGCCATCACACGTGGCAAGTGGAGCTATGCCCACTTTATGGACATTTTTGCGGAAGGATCCTCGTTTGCCTGCTTACAAAGCACCAAAACGAGCTGGTCACAAGAAAATTTTTTTCAGTATTGTTGCTTACTTTATATATATGGAATCATTGGTCCATGTTTGCTCAAGAATGAAGCTTGTGGGGAACGCTATAGAGCCATGATTAATGACTCTTTCGTATCTGTATAGAAGAACGTTGACGTGCACGACCCTTGGTTCTAACAAATCGGTGCTTCATGCTATACAGCTAACTAAAGAATAAATTTATTGAAGGAAATTTTTGGTGAGCGCATTATATCGCGTCGTAGGAATGTGGTGTGGCCTCCAAAATAGTGCGATTTAACAAAGCTGAACTGAGGTTTTGTGAAGTGGATTGCATATGCGGATAAGTCTGGGACTACTGACACCTTGGAAGAGCATATTCCGCACATTATTGCTTACATACGGTTGTAATTGCTGCAAAAAATGGTCGAAAATTGGGTCTCTCGCTTGGAATTTATATGAGGAAAGTTTTTGACTGCCATTCACCTGGGAGTGGCCAGAAAAGATTCTTGTGCATATGGTTCAAGCAGGTCACGACGTCCGGTCTTAGACCACGTATCCCCTGGGTAGCCAACGAACATCCGTTTGGAGGCGAGCTAAAGTGAGAAGGCGAATCTCATGCGGTTGTGCGTAGGGTTTGGAACCCATCACATGAAAAAACAACCCAATGAAAAAGCAATTCAAGCCTCGGATGAGAGACCCCCCTTTTGATGACGACCCCCGCAAATGTTTTAAGGATTACGATTTTAGGGCATGCACCTGGAATTTCCGGTCCCTTAATTGGGAAGGTGCCGCTGCCCAGCTGGTTGACGTCCTCATAAAGTTAAAGGCTGACATCACTGCCGTCCAAGAATTGCGATGGACGGGACAAGGTCGGAAGAAGGTGGGTCCTTGTGAAATTTACTACAGCGGCCATATAAAGGAGCGCAAATTTGGTGTCGGATTCGTGGTGTGAGAGAGACTCCGTCGCCAAGTACTGGCATTCACTCCGGTGGATGAACGTCTAGCCACAATTCGCATCAAGACAAAATTTTTCAACACCACCCTAATTTGCGCCCACGCCCCGACGGAAGAGAAGGATGACTCAGAGCTAAATAGAGAAGGTACAATCTTCTATAAGAGTGTACAGCTGCTGGCGTACGCCGATGATATCGACATTATTGGCCTCAACAACCGCGCCGTGAGTTCTGCTTTCTACAGTCTAGATAAAGAAGCGAAGCAAATGTGTCTGGTAGTGAATGAGGGCAAGACGAAATATCTCCTGTCATCAAACAAACAGTCATTGCATTCGCGACTTTGCTCTCACGTCACTGTTGATAGTCATAACTTCGAGGTCGTAGATAATTTCGTCTATCTAGGAACCAGCATTAATACCAACAACAATGTCAGCCTTGAAATCCAACGCAGAATTACTCTTGCCAACAGGTACTACTTTGGGCTGAGTAGGCAATTGAAAAGTAAAGTCCTCTCTCGACGAACGAAAACCAAACTTTACAAGTCTTTCATCGTTCCCGCCCTGCTATATGGCGCAGAAGCGTGGACGTTATCAATATCTGATGAGTCGGCTCTAGGAGTCTTCGAGAGGAAAGTTCTGCGTACAATTTATGGTCCTTTGCGTATTGGCAACGGCGAATACCGCAGACGATGGAACGTTGGAACGATGAGCTGTACGAGCTATACGACGATATTGACATAGTTCAGCGAATGAAGAGACAGCGGCTACGCTGGCTAGGCCATGTCGTCCGAATGGATGAAAACACTCCAGCTTTGAAAGTATTTGATGCCAGTACCCGCTGGTGGAAGCAGAGGAAGAGGAAGATCTCCACTCCGTCGGAAAGATTAAGTGGAGAGTGACCTGGGTGCACTTGGCATTTCCAACTGGCGCCAAACAGCGAAAAGAAGAGATGAATGGCGCGCTATAATTGATTCGGCTATAATCGCGTAAGCGGTGCCGAGAAACTCGCACTACAACAAGAAGTTTCATATGAAATATGAGTACATGTGGCATAAATTGCGGTAAAACAAATTTTATACCAAAGATATGAAAAGTGTTTTGTTATATTATGCATACAAACATACATGTGTTTGTACGTAATGTTTACAAGTAATTAATTATGTTCTTTTTTTTTATCAAAAAGATAATAATGCAATTGTTTGCTTAGTAAATATTTCACATAGGTATAACAAAATTAAAAAAAAAACTTCCTGTTGAAGTTGATAAAGTTTTGTTAAAGTATTTTTGTACGTAAACAATACATACAACAAAGCTTTGATCGAAAGGATTGTGCGGATCAAGCGTTTAGATAAAGATGGTTACATTTTTCACTATTTTAAACATTAATTATACGTACATATGTACTAACTAAAAATATTTTTCGTACCAAAAAGCAACTTGAAATTGAATTTTCGAAATTTTTTTAAGTTAAAAAAAATTGCTGCTATTATAATTATTAATATCATATATTTTTTTTTTATAAATATTAAAATTTTTATTATTATTATTTTTTTACTTACACAAATAGACACAAGACCAAAGCCCAAATATGCGTACACGTGTTCGGTTGATAATTAACCGTTGTCAGCACATTAGCATGGCATGAAGGACACTGCACGCGTGTGGGCTCCTCAGTCAATGGCACTACCGGCGGTCCTGTTGTGGTGATGATAACCGTTTGTTGTTGTGGTGGCGGTGGCATTGGCATTGGCATCGGTTGTGGCGGTGGTTGGTAGTAGGAGGCCGGTGTGAAGCCCGGTGGCGGCGCGCTGTACGGTGGTGGTTGACCTTTATTGTCATAAGACATTTTTTTTGCGAAGTGGAAGATTGATTAAAATGCAAAAAAAAAAGCTAAACACTGATAAACAGCTAAAAAAGAGCGCGTATTCAAAGAGAATATTTAGCGCGTTTGTTTGTTACTATAAACCGTAAAACACTTAAAATGTACGAATTAATATGTTTGCTTTGTTTTTTTTTGTTTGATTTTTTTTTTCTCGCGATTCGTTGTCGCCAACCACGATCGTTTCGTTTAGGTTCGTTGTCAGACTTTAACTAAAGTGTACTGAAATTAATTTACACCTTATTTCGAGTGATAGCTATGAATATACCATATATATATGTAGCTGCATCAATAAGTATATACAGTTGAGAGCAGTAAAATGGTAGTAGAATTAAAAATTATATTAGCATTTTATTTTGAAAATAAGCAACAATAAACTGCTCTATAGAAGTTCGTGGATATTTTTAGCCAGGAAATGGAGGCAGCTTTAACCTGCAAGAGAGAGGTATGTAGATTTTTTTGAAAGTCGTAAATTTGCAAGTTTTAACCTTCCCTGCAGACAGCCGGAGTAGTGTTTAAGAAAAAAAAATATGTTTTGATACTATAATTTTTTTTTAATTTGTATTTCATATTCAAATATTTAGCACTAAAAATTTAAGTAAAGAAAAAAAATACCCGAAAAAGCAAAAATCGCAAAACTCTTGAAAAAAAATTTCAAAACCTTTCGAAGAATTATTGAAATATATTTGAAAAATTTTGAAATTTTTTCTACAAGAATTGTGTATTTTTTTTTTTGTAAAAATTATATATATATATTTTTTTTAAGTAACAAAGTCTAATGATTTTTCTGCTCGCAACTGTGGGGATATAACATAATGTTGTATAAGTGTGTTTTTATACAAATAATGTATTTGTACTATCTATATTTACTCGCACTTTGTGGTAAATATATGTATGTCTATATGGTAAGTATGTATGAAATTGCATACGTGTACGTATGAGTCTGCTTAGTCAAGAGATGGCTCATTTATACATATATGTAAATATATAATATTATCACTTAAATTCAGGCATTAGTTTTATACATACATATATATAATTGCATTAAAGCCTATGAATATATTTAAATAAACAAAAATACAAAAGTATATATGTATTTTAGATATTTTTAAATTGTATGCATAGCTGATTTAATTAATTATTCACTTTTTGTATATATACATACATAGGTATGTTGAAAGCTTTTAAGCTTATTGGAATTGAATTTATTTGAATCAAGTTTTGAATTAACCTATAACAATTTTCTCCGAATTCTAACAGCATAAACTGAAATTTTACAAATTTTTCCCCATCCAATGCACTTTGAGCTGAGCCTACAATATAAATCTTGCTAGCTGAGCACACGGAGAGCAGTTCTATGCAAGATGGCGAATTGCTTTCTCTTCTGCTAGCAGTTTTAATGATTTCCGATGAAAATTGAGAGGCAGAAGAGTTGCAAGCAGTGTTGCCAGAACATTGGAAAGTAGTTTTGGTTTTAAAATAAATTTCCATAAAATTAAACAACAAATTTAAAAATTAAATTTTTGCACAAAAAAAAAATAAGAAGAAAATCCACTATTTTTGCAATAGATGATTTTGATGATTTGTATCTCGATAACGTTAGAAAGATAATATTTGTTTCTAAACAAAATAAGGAGAGAAGTGTTGATCACTAAACTCAGTAGTATTTGAGCGCCTGTCAAAGATGGACCCAAGCGAAGAGCAAATAGGTTATATTCCACAATATTCTTCGATAAAGGTGAAACCACAAGTCAGACAGCTGAGTCCGAGGTCTAACAATTTCGATTGCTCAGGAGCTAAAAATTGCACAAACAATAGTTTGGAACCACATGATTTAACGAGAAAAAATCTCGAAGATCGATTTTTCATCTGCGAAACGCTGCTGAATGGTAACAAAATTTACCAATTTATGAAGCGAATGGTGGCTGATGAGGAAATGTGGATCGTGGTCAAAGGACAGTGAGCCGGCAAAAACGGTATCCAAGCCAGCATTGACGGTCGGAAAGGTTTTTTGTGCACTTGGAGGATTGGCAAAGAATCATCCATCAGGAGTTGCTCACCTGCGGCCAAGCTTTTAATTCCGACCAGCGGAAACGCCCAGCTTTGACCAACAAGACAAGAATTGTGCTTCAACAGGACAACGTGAGATCATGCAAATCGATAGTGACTCGCCAGAAGCACTGAGAGATTGGTTGGTAGATTCTTATGCAGACATCTTATAGTGCGGACCTTGGGTGGTGAAGAATTGACCTCAAGAGAAGCCTGTGAAAATCGAGTGTCCCAATTTTTTGCCAATAGAGATATCTTCAATGGTAATGATAAATAAAGCCTTCAATTAAATGAAAAAATAATTAAAATCGAAAACTGATGATGGCGCTAAATAGTCCCATCTGACAGAGTGTTGGAATGTATTTTCAACAAACAATTTGCGTTTTTAGTAAGAAAAATTTATTATAATCAAATCCATGATTCAATAATTAAAGGTTGGATAAGTAAACAGCTTTCTCGCTCCCTCTTGACAATAAGGCTCCCTTACTGAAAAACAATAATGCTTCTTTGTAAAAAAAGCATTTTTCTTGGAACAAATTTTTAAAAAGTAGCTAAATTCTTTATTTTTTTATGAAAACATTTGCTAGACATCACATACTCTTTTCTGATTGGTTGATTCAATAATTTGACAACTATTTAATTATTATTTTTTCTTATTGCGGAATCTGCGAATCGTACACACGTTAAAGTTGATAATTAATTGTGATTTAAAACGAATTTTGCAGACCAATTGACTTTGTCAGCTCTTCACAGCCAGGTTTTGTTGTTCTTTAAGCACAATCGCTATTCGAACCTCAATATAATCAGGTAGTGTAACGTCTTTTCCATGGTTAGATTTTGATTTCTCTGGTTCACCATCTTCTGGTGTTTCATTTTCACTACCATTCAGCAGACCGGAGAAGTTTTCCCTCCGTGAATGTGTCTTGAAACCTTCCATAAGTCGCCGCATATTTTCGTAGATTTTTCGAATAATAAACCTGTTCCATGCCAGCTTCTTAAGCTCCTTATACTCATGCATTTCGCCCTCATTATTTTTTCCTGCAAGTGCGTCTTGGTTCTTCAGCTCCAGGTATCTATCCCCTGGCTACTACAAAATATGTTCTGATCGATGTTGGGTCCTTGGAGTGAATGCACGTCAATAATACTAGAGACAAATATTCCGGAGACAAATAAGTACCTTGATGAATTTTCTTGTGCTGCAGTCGAGTACTAAAGACAACCCTTTTTGGGGCTCTGGCGAAGTCGATCAACCTCAAGCCACTTGGGAATGTTTCGTTGTTGAAGCTGAATTTTCCGACAGTTGTGCCAAAGATATCCTCTTTGCGCTTACTAAAGGTATTCTTTGCCACATCGTCCTTCTTTTTCATCGTGGCGTGGACTCAGGTCAGCGTTGTGTTGAAAAATTTCGTTTTGATGCGGATTGTTGGTAGACATTCATCCACCGGAGTGAATGCCGGTACTCGGAAACGGACGGAGTCTCTCTCCCACCACAAATCCGACACCAAATTTATATGGGCGCTGTAGTATTCACAAGGATCCACCTTCTTCAGTTCTTGTCCCGTCCATCGCACTTCTTGAACGACGGGGATGTCAGCGTTTAATTTTATTTGGACTTCAACCAGCTGGGTAGCGGATTAAATTACTAAAATAAATTTTTTTTTTGTTATATATGCAAATTTGTCTAATTTTACTATTTATAATTTTACTATTTTGCACATACATCCATTCATTATTACAGTATAGATTTTCATCTCATTGTTGCATATAATTTAGAAAATATGAATATATTATTTTAATTTCAAAAGAATTTTAATCGTATTTGAAATGAATGAAATATGATAAATGCCATTGTAAGTAGGTAATTTACTCTTACTTTTTCACTACTTTTTTACTACCTTTTCCCTATTTTTTGTTTAAATGGAACATATTTTCTCCCCCTTTCTGCTACTTTCCAAAATACAACCATTTGTAAGGGAGTGTCAAAACTCCCTTGTCACTACTTATCCAACCTTTAATTATTGAATCATGAATCAAATCTAAATAAACATTTTTATTTTATTGTGGGCAGAAAAGTAATGTCAATAAGAATCTGCATGCTAATATAAAGAGAGTATTTTCAAAAGAAAGTACTAGTAATCATCCTAAGAACAGCTAACGATTAGATAACGGTACTTGAACGGCAGTTTTATTTACCCAAGATTACTTGGAAGCATAATAAAACTGCTTCTGTAGAGGATAAGAAATCTAAAAAATTTTTTTAAACAAAAGAGGAAATTTCTATCAAACGGGGAAGGTTTTCAATAAACAATATTAAAAATATTTTTATGACAATTTGCCATCACGATTTCCTACTTTTGTCGAATATTTGACATGCACGCTAGGTGGTACTGGGCTCGAAATGTTTATAAACACACAATTTACTTTTTGATTTGAATTTCTTCAAAAACTCTTAAATGTAATTCAACCGCGTATCAATATACTATTGATATGTGAAAATATAACTTTCGAAAAAAAATTTAAATTTAAGGGGTTAGGGTAGTCAGAATTTTCAAAAAATCAAATTTTTTTTTTTTGCATTTTCGTTAAGTATAATATCTTAAAAATAATCTCTGAAAATTTCAAGTTAATCCGATAATTCGTTTTTAAGTTATTCGACAAATAACAAAGAGAGCTCGGGCCTTTCAAAGCGCTCGGGAGCAGGTAGCTAGTATCTAGTGTGAAACTTTAAACGCGTTTTTATCAAAACTATGTTTTTTGAACTGGTGAGAACTGTAACTCGAAAACTGCTCAGTTGATTTTAATGAAATTTATACAGCGTTTAGAATACATAATAAATAAACTCGGGCCTGATCGAAGGATTTTTTTTTTTGAAAAATTTCGATTTTTTAAGACTAATTAACTGTTGATTTTTTCCCAAAAATCTGGACAAAAATTTCCTGAAGCCGCCATTTTGTTAATTTTTGAAAAAAAAAAAATCCTTTGATCAGGCCCAGGATTATTTATTTATAAAACTAATTTTTTTTATCCGTTTGAATTTCAGATGAATCTCCAAGGACTCATGATTGTCACCGCAAGGACCTTTTTTTGGAACTGGGTTAACACAGACAGCTGTAACTTCGGAAATAAATTTTTTTTTTTTGAAATTTTCGTGACTTCAAGTCATAACATTGTTTAATAATACCATATCACCACTTTTGTAAAATAAAATTATTTAATAGCAAAAAAAAATACTGAAAGTTCTCATTTTTTCGTGCCTCTGACTACCCCTAACCCCTTAAGTTTTTTCTGAATAGATCGGTTCGAGGTCTAATTTCCGGAAAAAAGGTATTCCCTATGTTAACTTAAGTAATGAGTTGCCTCTGAACCAAATTTCATGTAAATCGAACGATTCAAACAAGAAATTCGATTTTTTCGAATAATTCGGTCTCAGGTCTGAAATAGCCGAGTGGTTACTGCTATTCGAATCTTGAATCCTGGTCCGACCAACATCGAAAATTATGAGAAAAAAATGTCTAATTGCGGTCGTCACTCAGCAGGAAATGTTAAACCCTCGCGAGTGTACTCATGTACCTTGTACGCTTGGAGGTGGCTCAGAACAACTTATAGGTCCCTCAGAGAGCTCAGCCGAAAATCCAATTATATATAGATATATATTTATTTTTCTTACTTCTGCCGCCAAAAAATCTGTTCGCATAGGTCTATGACGAATACTTACTGTAGGTAGATATATATATAATATTATAGTTTCTAAATTGAAGATAATCCCAACAATAATTAAATAATCGCCAATTGGCAAGATCAAAAATACTGAGCAAACACATTTAGTGTCAAAAATGTTGGAGTTTTTTATCATCATACAACTTATCTTATGAGAGCGTCATGTAAATTCTTCTGATTATTGACTTGGAACATTATGATGTGGTGACAGAGGTGCATTATCTGAAGCAGTATTTGGCTGAAATACCATACAGAAATGCTCTGCAAAACAAGTCACCTTTTTCCTTTCAGTTCTGGTCCAAAAGTCGTTACATAGTCTCAACGGTGCTCCAATATTTATTGCTGGGTATATATTTTTGGTAGCTTTCCAAAGTGAGTTTTTAGTGGAAACAAAGACGTTAAAAAGTTTTCTTTAGTTTTTTCTTCTTCCTGTCTGAATGCCACTTTTTAACTATTTTGTGTTACCTTAAGGGGTTCGTTTAATTCCTGATAACTCCAACGCAAAAAACCATAAATTGTTCGAAAAACTTTTCACCCGAAGGCTATCAGGCCGACTCATCGGATGTGCACATCGTGTACGCTTCTGCACCATATTGCAGAACGGGAATGATAAGGGGCTTGTAGAGTTTGGTTTTGGTTCGTCGAGAGAGGACTTTACTTTTCAATAGTTTACTCAGTTCAGTGCCAGCCTCTAAGGATGTTTCATTATGGAGACTGAGTTAACTGACAGTTGTACCGAAGATACCTTTTTAGCCCACCCTACGGTTGAAGCCGCTTAAAACAATTTTGAAATTGTGGCGGGGGCAGTGCTCATTTCATGGTCACGTCCTCCTTTTCTTCCATCGGAGTGAATACCAGTAATATAAGAAGAAGGTTCTCTTTTATTACAAATCCGAAACTTAAATTGCGCTCGTTCTGGCGCTGTAGTAGATTTCACAAGGGCTCACTTTCTTCCGTGCTTGTCTTGGACAGCGGTTGTATCAGCCTTTAATTGAACCAGGTCATCAACCTGCTGGACAGCGGAATCTCCCATTGCCTCTAGTGTTCGTGCTTGAAACATTTCATTGGAGTAAAATTTTTCCGGTTGTGACCGCAGGAGATTCGCTTTCTCACTTTAGTTCGCCTCACAACGGGTGTTTTTTGGCTACCCAAAGGATACTTGGTTTAAGACCAGAAGTCGTGAGCTGCTTAAGCCATATGCAAAATAATCGTTTCTGGCCACTTCCAGGTGTACGGCAGCCAGAAGTTTCCTCACTTGCGTGAACTTTTACACATGACCCCACTTTTAACCAGGTCTGCAAAATTGCAATTCATAAAAAATAATCAAATGACCTTTTTAAGAAGCATTATTTTATATAGATCTTGAAGAATTACTACCAATAACTAAGGTGCATTATCAAGATGATAGTAAAATGAATCTCTTGTGCTTTTAGCGAGGGGATTGTCAAAATTATGACAATTTCATAAACTTAAAAGATAGCTTGCGCACCTGTTCGGTTTTGTTTTCGGACAAGCCACATTCACAATACCAAATTTTTAAGGATCTTCAGTTGTGAAAATAGAAACTAAAATGAAATGTAAGCAAAGAAAATAAAACTTAAAAAATTCCTATGACAATCACTTCAGCGAGGCGAATTCGATGAATGGAGAAAAGTCACATTCACTGCTGCACTAACCTCACCTAGTTTATTTCGCTTGGAATAAGGAAAATTCACTTAAGGTGGTTTGTTGGGTAATCATAAAATCGAATGCATTTTGTTTGTGTAATTTGGCCAAATGGACAGAAGAACAAGCAATTATATGATGGGACAACTTCAACTTCCATAAATTCGCTTTGGCTTGGAGTATAACGAAAATAGTTTGAAAAAACGAATGAAGTACAATATTTAAATTAAAATAAATATATAATAAAATCTAAAGTGGAAATACTTTTTTGTGTTATTTATAATTTTTTAAACCATTTGGTTTTTATAATTTTTCCATTTTCTGCATAATTTTGCACCACACTGTATATCCAAAGCACAAGTCGGTTGCGATAACTCAATATTGACTTGCGTATGATTAACAAATCATTGTCAGAGATATGAAAATAATATATTTGCAAATACATATATATTTATACTAGTATACCTATTAATCTCCCGACAAAGTGAACAATGAGTCGGTGTCACTTAAGTTGTAGTATTTCTGAGAATTTAGATCGAAAAGCCCCTGAAATGCGACAATAAATAGTAACAATTTCGCAGGCACGCACACATTGTAAATATTATATTTGTATACATATAGTATGAGGGGCTTAACAAAAGTTCGGTCAGTTGGTGACTTTCCTTTTGTGTTTGTTAACTCTAAAAAGAATTGGAATTACTTTATTACTTTTTCTTTCAAATTTTAGAACGAACGGCTAAAATGTTGATGAGAAAACACAAAATAGCTGAGCATAGGTCAGAAGAAACTCCATCACCAACGCATCGCCTTGTGATTTTCTTCGGGGTTCGGTGTAATTTACAGTCAATACAAATATTCAGTGAATGCCAAATTGCGTATGGATTGATTGCATTTTCCTTAAATACTATTCTTAAGTGGTTCCGATAATTCCAGACCGGACATTTTTCCAAGAAGGTCAACCAAAATCTTCCACTGATGACTCCACTATAGCTCTGGTGAAGTCCAAAATTGACAAAGACCCACGAATGACACAAGAAATGATTGCTAATGAATTGGGCTTGAATGCCATGGCTGTATTGCGAATATTAAGTAATCATCTGGGATACTGGAAGAAATCTGCACGATGAGTAACACGAATTTCAAATAAGGCCGAAAGAGAGGCTCGGGTGAAATTTCCTCAATTTTCCCTAAACAAATTCGAAGTATGATACAGAAACCACACAGCAGTCCATGGTATGGAGCCCACCAGGAGCAAACCCCCCCGTAAAATCTAAGCCACAAAAATCAGCAGCAAAAGTAATGATGTCTTCACTCGATCTAAAATCGTGGCTGGTATTCCACTGGAAAAGGGTCAGACGGTAACTGCAAAATGGTACACCGAAGAGTGCTTCGCAAAAGTTTTCAAAAATTTGTTGGAAAACAGGAGGCTGAAATAATGTGTAATTTTATTGCGATCTGTGGGATCGAAGAATTACGTCCAGTTCCCTATTCCCCGGATATAGCATCTTGTGATATCCAGTTATTTTCAAAAATTAAAAAAAAAAAATTTAAAAGGAAAGGTCTTTAGCAACGAGGAGATAATTAATGTGGTTAATGCTAAGCTTAAAAAGAAAGATTTTGAAGACCGTTTTCAGAAGAGGATCTATAGATATATGTAGAGAAGATAAAAAAGAACAAAGATTATGAATAAATACAAGAAGAAATTTTTTTTTGGTGAACTTACCGAATTTTTGTTAACTTCGTCGGATATAAGTATATTTATATGGTTTTTTATATATTATACATACATATGTATGAACTTCTAATTAAAAACTCACATGCATAGCAACGCGCAAATGCTCATACAAACGCGTCCATGTGCCGGTTCATAGACAACCAGTGTGCGCTCACGCTGCAGACAATTGGGACAGGTGAGCTCCTGAGCGCTTGGTCCAACCGGTGGCGCCTGAAAGTCAGCAACAACATGCATATTCAAAGGATGGCGATAGGTGAGCGAGGGTGTATAGACATGTGGAGCTGTTCGACGGGCGTTCATCACTGGTATGGCCAACATTGAGGGTGTCATTTCGAATGCTGGCCGTGGTGGTGTTGGGTGGGATGTTGTTGAAATTGTTTCAGTTGGCGTTGTTGCCGTTATAGTTGATTCATTATTGTTTGTGGTTTTCTTTAAATTTGAGTTTGACATTTTTATCAGATTTTTTCTTTGTTTACAATCATTTTGTACATTTAATTTTTCTTATCGCACTTTAAAACAATGGCAAATCGTTTTTCCGTTTCTGATTGCAGGTCATATTCCTACATACGAGCATGTATATGTATATATTCGTAATATTTATTTTTATATTTTTGCGTTAATCTGAAGTCATTTATTAATTTTAGCTTATCAAACCCAAAAAACATTTTCTTTTCGAACAAGTATGCTTTATAATAACTACCTTTTTCCAAGTATGCCTAAAAAGGAAACTTTTGTTTCATGGAAATGGACCAAAGACCTTCGATTTGCTCGAAATATAAATAATACCCTTCTTTACGGCTAAGGATTCAGCGACTGCATGACAAAAATTAATATGATTTGGATATAAGCATAGATCGTGGTATGTTCGCTTAGGATTTTTATAATTTTGCGGCTACGGGTTCAATTTGATTGAGAATAAACCTAGATCTGAGTGGTGCGTAGGTTATCATACAATCATAACGCTCCGAAATGATAGTGGCCGTCTCGTCGTTGTCGTTTTGAAAGAACTAAGGTCCAATCACACTTCCGGATCAAAGAGCGCACCGGACAGTAATTTTTTTTTTTTTTGGGTAATGGCCTCTCTTCAAATATTTGAGGGATCTCGGAGACACAAATGCTACAATTTGCCTTATACACGTATCCACTAAGTGAAAAATGTGCCCCGCCGCTGGCTCGACCGACATCCAAAATCAATTTTTCTAATTACAGCCAGGCTTCGGCAGGGAATGACAAACCTTTTTAGTGTATTTCTGTCATGAAATAAAAGTTCCTCATAAAAATCCATTTGGAGGAGGAGCTCGGTGAAAAATCGCATCAGCGGTTACAAAGTGCCAGTTATATTTGAAGGTAGCAACACATTAAATCTGTTTAAACGACTAACTGAGGACGGATATAACTAAATCTATTCAGCTCGTAGTGCCGATCATATCGGCGTAGATTTTGATGGACCTAACTCAATCAAAAGATAGCATTCGGTTGATCCAACCTAGTGAAACGATAAATTTTGAGCTCGGTAATAAGCTCTTAAAAAACGTCCAGAATTAATCAATAGAAAGGGTGTTGGGTTTTATCGTGACAACACAAAACCAGAGCTTAGCTGGTGTCAAGAGCTTGCACCATCTGAGCTTAACTTCTTTAGGTCTCTTTACAACTCTCTTTGTACTCGTAGTAATAAATTGACCGAATGAACAGCCGCTGAACATTATTTGACCAAGTTCTTCACATATAAAAATATTGTTTTTGAAGGTCGCTTAAAAATTGTGTTGTATTATTTTTCATGATACAAAGCAGGAGGTTAGTTTCACTTTATATAAAATTGGCACTAAATGGTTTTTTTTTTGATTTTTTGATAATACACCATATTTTAATTTGAAGATATTACCAGCTCAAAAATATAATATTTAATTTATTTTTTTACAAATAAATTTTGCGTCGCCTGAAACTAATTTTGTTTCCTATTATAATGTTACTTTTATTATTTTTACATTAATATATTTTGCATTTTTTATTACTCATACATATATTTATTTATAAATAGTTTTTTTTTAGAGAGTTGAGAATTGTATTAATAAAAAATCAAATTGGTAACAAAAAATAAACAAAAGTAAAAACATCCGTTTAAAGCTTCTACATTTCATAAATAACACACTGTGCGTACAAAGCTTTAAAAATATCACGAAAAATTGAAGTTTTAGCTAATATCACAACCGACACAAGCTTTTAACGCATTTTACAAAATCTGAGCGCTTTGGAGTCACTAAGTAAGTTTTTATCTTGTTTGCAAAAATGGTTTCACCGCGGCTTATAAGTTAATATGTGTGATTTGCTAAATCATACAATGCTAGGACTATTCATCTATTTACTGTTTTTTTTTGTATTACTTCGAAATAAATAAAATAAATTTACGCACCAACAAAAGCAGAGGATCAGCGCAACAACATGTGTTCTCATACTTGGCCCTGGAACTAAATCGGTTACAATATCGGCGTCACAATGCGGACATCTCATATGTTTTGGAACCGGTCCGAGGTCTGACATTGTATTAATTTTGTTATAGTTGTTTAGGACGAACACACAACGATGTTAAATTCACTTTCAACAAAATTTTATGTTTCTTATGTTTTAGTTTGCATGGAACATAATTTGAACGTTTTTTTTTTTGCCTAACGGAAAAATAATTTTTGTTTTATAAATATTTGTTGCCTTTCAAACACAAACGAATTACTTTTATAAAAAAAAATACAAAAAAAAAACAAAAATAAAAACTGAATGATGTAAAACTAAACTTGTCACAACAAAGAATGAAAGTGCAGGAAACAATAAATTTGTTTAAGGTCGTATCTATAAAATTTAAATAGTTTTAAAAATTAAAGACAGCAAAAATTTCTTACTTATTTATATCAATAACCTTTTAATTAATGTTAAATAATTAAAAATTAAATAACGTTAAGGTAGTAATATAAAATTTAAATTATTAAATTAAAATAAATTGAATAAAGTAAAATAAAATAAAGGAATTAAATTTGCTTACATAAAATGAAATAAAATTATACCAGAAAAAGGAAAAAATAAAATAACATAAACTAAGAAGAAAAATAAATAAAAAATAAAATTAAATGATATTTTTTTTTTTTTTTTTTTTTTTTTTTTTTTGCGGGTGAGGAGAAGAAAAATGCCTTCCGCATCATCATTGTGTCGTCACATCAATGGTATGTGCCACTTGCAGGTCACTAAAAAACTCTCCTCTAGGGAACCGTCGCCCACCCTGGAACCGCTTTCGCATTACTTCAGGGTGGCGTTCCATTTTTCTCATAGTGAGATTACATCTCGCCACCTGCGTCCAGGTCCCGCTTTTTCGCTCGTAGTACTACTTCTGCGAACTCTCCTACTTTTGCCCAGTTTGCTTCGCTTTCTAACATAATTGAGGCAATGTTATCTACTCTTAGTTCTCCAACTGAGTTTTCAAGCCTGATTCTCGCGTCTTGCCAACGGGTGCATTGAAAGATTGTATGCTCGGCATCATCTTCGTCAGCATCGTTATAAATACATGACGGATCTTCAGCTTTCCCTATTTTATGCAGATATTTCCTGAAGTATCCGTGACCAGACAGCATCTGGGTAATGTAGTAATCTACTTCGCCAGATTTCCTGGTTGTCCATATTCTGACGTCTGCTATTATTTTGGCCGTCCATCGTCCGTGAATTCCTTCTTCCCATCGGACTTGCCACTGGTTCAGGGTTTCTTTCCTTATGTCCTCTTTGTTTGTATTGACAGTGGATCCTTGGCTCCTCATTTTTTTGAGCATCCAGCTTCTTTTCTTTTCGGCTGCCAATAGGTCGATGGGAATGCTTCCGCTTATCACAGCTATAGCTTCCCCTGATACTGTGCGGTATGCCGACGCTATCCTCAAAGCCGCTGTGCGGTATACTTTGGCCAGTACCATTCGCCTATTTTTCTTCTTGAGCGAGTCCGCCCATAGCTCGGCTCCATAAAGTAAGATGTTAAGGGTTGCCGCCATGATGAGCTTTCTTTTTTCTTGTGTTGGACCTCCTATGTTAGCCATTAGTCTACTAAGCTGGGAAGTGACTTTGGAGGCTTTCGCTGCGGCATGCTGGATTTGTGCCCAGTAGCTCAGTCTAGGGTCTAGTCTTACACCCAGATAGTTAACAACTCTTCTTGACCTCAACGTATCCGCGGTTGTGTGCATGTCTACTTCCAGAGGTATGTGCTTCATTGTTAATAGCAGCAACTCGGTTTTTTCTGTTGCAAGTTTGAGACCGCGTTGGTCAAGCCACATTTTTGTTCTAATCATTACTTGATTTAACTTCCTGCGTGCGTCTTCCGTATCGCGCGCGGTAATTATAGCGGCAATGTCGTCAGCATATCCCACAAGATATGTGCTCTCAGGCATCTCGAGATCTAATATGCCATCGTAGCTGACGTTCCAGAGGTCTGGCCCGAGGATAGAGCCCTGCGCTGCTCCCGCCGTCACCTTGTGTTTTCGCTGCCCGTCGGTAGTTTGGTAGAGTAAGACCCTATCTCTAAGGTAGCTCCTCATCATTAGGCTGAGATACCGGGGGATGGAAAATTTATTCTCTAAGGCTGCAATCATATCCTTCCACTGTGCACTGTTGAAGGCATTTCGAACGTCCAATGTGGCTAGTAGGACTATTTGCTTGTGAAACCCTTGTTGGGCCTTTTCAACACTTTTAACTACATTCTCGATTGCTCCCAGTGTTGATCTGCCGGGCCTGAAACCGTATTGCTTTTTTGAGAGCCCTCCAGCACTAGCAATAGCTGCTTCTAGTCTCGGTTTTAGCAGTCTTTCCAGAAGCTTTCCGGCAGTGTCCAGCATGCAGAGAGGGCGGTATGCCGATGGACTGTCTGGGTTTCCTTTCCCCTTACTGATGAGCACCAGCTGCTGTCTTTTCCAGATTTCTGGGAATAGAGTTGTTTTCAGACAGGCATTAAACATATTTAGAAGTAGTTTAGGCCGTTCTCGGGCAATTACTTTCAATACTTCGGCGGGTATGCCATCGGGACCTGGTGATTTATTTGGCTTAAGCTTACTTGCCGCTATTTGTAACTCTTCGATGGTAAAACAAGGTGTTTCTATTGGGAGGTTCTCAAGTGTTGCTTGTTCTTCCCGTAACTCGTGTGCTGGAAATAAGGCCTTAACAATCTGTTCCATTTTATGTCCGTTAAATTCTGGGGGTGGTGTCCTAGCGCCGAGTTTTTTCATCACTACTCTGTACCCTAGCCCCCAAGGATCCCTATTTAGGTCCTTACGTAGCTCTTCCCACTTTTCTTTTTTACTATTCTCGATGGCACGTTTAAGTTCTTTTTTCGCAGCGTGGTACAGTTCCATTTCCGTAGCTGCGTTGCCTCTTCGTCTGTTCCTTGTATAGACCCGCCGAAGGCGAAGACACGTTTTCCTTAGTTGCGCTATACTCTCCGTCCACCAGTACGCTGCTCGTTTTTGTCCCCTATTAGTGGCTCTTGGCATACCCTTATTACACGCTCGAGTTATTATGAGCATTGTTTCATCCACTAATTTCTTTGCGTTTTCCGAGTTGTTCTCTGCGGTGGCTTGTTTATCAATTTCCGATAGTAGTAAGCCAGTGTTTAGCTTTGAAGCATTCCATTTGCGGAGGGAGCTGTGTGTACTATTTTGAGCAGGTCGAGCTTGAGATCCTATTGTGAAGGTTATGTACTGATGATCACTGCCAGTATAGTCCTCCAGCACTTCCCAGCCTGTTACCATGCCTGCTAAGCGCTCCGATGCCAATGTTATGTCGGGTGTTGTTTCTTCGCATCCTGGTCGTCTGAAAGTCGTTGCTATTCCGGTGTTGAGTACAACAAGGTCCAGTCGTGCGGCCATCTCTAGAATCCGTTTGCCTCTGGAGTCGGTGCTCTGCATACCCCATTCGACTGCTTTAGAGTTAAAGTCTCCTGCGATTATCATGTGTCCTTCTGTCTCACGAGCGGCGTCCTCTATGCAGTCCAGTTTAGCTTGGAAATCGTGGATGTTGTCGCTAGGTGTTAGGTAGCAGCTGAAAATAGTATAGAGGGCGAATTTGGTCCAGACGAAACCATTTCCGTTCCCGCTTGTTGTGATGTGGAGTTTGCTGCTAGGGGGAAGCCACATCGCGGCAGTGCCACTGCTATCCTCTAGCCATGACCCACTTTCCTTCTTTTTATATTGTTCGCTGATAATAATGACATCGTAGTGGCTTTCTCTTGTCATTTGTGTCAGCAGCGCGTCCGCAGTTTTGCATCTATGCATGTTGGCTTGCAGAGCTTTCAAGTCTTTGAGTAGCTGTTGTATACCGTGCACTTCTTGGAACCCGGTACGTGATCTGTCTGTTCATATTTTGCCTCCTTACATAAGCAGCAGTTTGGGGGGTTACGACATTCTTTAAGGCTGTGTCCTCCTTGGCCACACTTTATGCATAAGCCTTGATTCTTTCTGTCCGGTCCTTTACAGTCCCAGGTTGAATGCCCGGGTCCGAAGCAGCGAAAACATCTCTTCGTACTTTCTTTAAGCCGTAGCCTACAGTTGATCCATCCGATTTTAATACGAGCCTGCTTTATTAATTTATCGGCTTCTTCGCTCGGTAAGGTTATATATGCTCTTACTTGCTCTCTGCTGTTGGGTGCTGAGATGTTAATTTTGGTGGCCGTGGAGGGCTCTCCCAACACTCGATGTA
>JAWMAG010000005.1:3855000-4077500 GCA_037013455.1 Ceratitis rosa | reverse complement strand
GATGAGATAAAATTAAAGAAAATAAATTTAAATTAAAAAATTAAAAACGTAATGAAATGAAAGAAAATAATATAAAGTAAAATAATATAAAATAAAGTAAAATAAAATGGAATGCAATAAAATAAAATAAAATAAAATGAATTAAAATAATATAAAATAAAATAAATTCAAATAAAATAAAATAAAAGTAAAAGAAAAATAAATAAAATAAAATTTGTTTTAGATAAATGTGCTCTTACTTATACGCACTAGAGTTGAGTGAATAATTGAGTGAGTATAATGTTTATAGTTCATTCAAATGTACAAAGCTTTCGGCCAAGTTAAGCTTAAGCGTTAGATATTGACTGACATCAGTTATATTTTATGTTAGATAAGAGTCAGAGCAAGTAATACGGATTAATTAGCTCATTGATCTACTTTGAATTAAAAAAAAGGAAAAATGGGTGACAGGAAGGATCTCGTTGAAGTCAATTTAAATACCATCATAGATTCCAAGATCCCCAAAATGGATTCCAGTTACAATAACATGAGTTTGTTTCGTTTTCAAAATAATTCAACAGAAAGCAGCACATGCTCACGCCACAAACAGAGCTTGGATCTGCAAGATGCCAAAAAAGTGCAGAAAAGTAACACTTTGAAGAGCATATTTGACGGCAGCCTTGAATTTGTGCCCAACGCTTACCGATCGCCCACAGAACTGAGTTGCTTGCGACAAATGTATTGTCCTGATTGTGAGCAGCGTTTGAATGTGGATACCATCAGTTATGATCGCTTGTTATATTGGTAATATGATTCGTGGAGTGTTTAGGAAGATGTGTGTGTGTGTGGAAATAAAATTATTATTATTTTTTTTAACTTATTCTAGTTGCCTGCCCATATTTCCAGTCAAGTTCCTGTATAAGCGTGCGATAGAACGGCGTCAAAGCGGTAATAAAGTGATTTGTAAAAAATGTGGGGGCAATTTGGGTTATTGGAAGCAAAAGTGACCACTGAGCATGATTACATTAGAATAATTAAAATAAAGAAAATAATTTTTCAACTTTTTAGTTTTTATTTTAAAACTTAATGTTCTTATATAAATAAATATTATAAAATCAAAGCAAAATAAAATAAAAGAAAAAAGAAAATATAAAAATAAAAATAAAATAAACTTAAATGAAATAAAATGAATTCAAGTATAACAAAATAAAATAACATAAAATGAAATAAAATACAAAAAAAAAAAAGAATTGAAATTATTGACGTAAAATGAAAAAAATAAATAAATAAAAATAAATATAAAATAAAGTGAAATAAATGAAAAATAATATAAAATAAAATTAAATAAAATTATTTTAAATTAAATAAGTGATGTATTTTGATTTGATAAATGTTTTGTATCGTTATCTACATATGTAAGTGATTTAACATTAAAGTTTTATCAAGCTTTTCATTAATAAAAAATAATGAACTTCAATAATATAAATAAATATTATTTACTTATTAAGTAATTAGAGTATTTTTTTACTCTATCATTGCTATTGTTCGAATTTCTTGTGTATTTTTCTTTTCTTTTAATTTCTCTCTTTTTTTCTCACAATCATTAAATATTTGGTTCAACCAGCGTATGTACGATTTACCAATGATAGTAAGTCCCCACAATGACAAGCATTTTTTTGGTAGAGAAATGTATATTTAAAATTATTTTGGAGTATAACTGTATATAATGATAAGTGCTTAAAATGTGAGTTTTTGTAAAAATAAAACCTGAAGAGTGCAGTTTTTGGCAATGAAATTTTGTTTTCAAGTGTTAATTGTTGTGGAGTGGGTGTTGGGCAAAACAGATATATATTTATTTGTTATTAAACAGTAATTATTTGCATATAATAGGGACAAGGTCTTCTATTTAATACAATTTTTTTTTTAAATTGATATTTTTTTTAATGCTAAAAAGAAACAATAGTACTTGTACGGTAGTAGCAACTGTGCAGTGTCAGATGGAGCTATGTTGTTAATAAGCAGAAGCACGCTCATCGAAGGATCTCTCCGGGAAGAATCTCTCCGGGCCGTTCTGTAGGAAACAAGGATTGAGGCAGGGTGACTCTGACTTGGTCGAGAAGCGAAGCGAGTGGGTCTGGAGTGAACGAGGGCAAGACGAAATATCTCCTGTCATCAAATAAACAGTAATCGCATTCGCAGCTCGGCTCTCACGTCAGTGTTGACAGTCATAACTTTGAAGTCGTAGACAACTTCGTCTATCTTGGAACTATTATTAACACCAACAACAATACCAGCATTGAAATCCAGCGCAGAATCACTCTTGCCAACAGGTGCTACTTTGGACTGAGTAGGCAATTGAAAAGTAAAGTCCTCTTTCGGCGAACGAAAACCAAACTCTACAAGTTCCTCATCTTTCCCGTCCTGTTATATGATGCGGAAGCACGGAAATTTTGCAAGCGATATATGATCCTTTAAGTTTTTGTAATAGCGAATACTGCAGACGACAGAACGGACGGCACGCTGTGCGAATGATGAAAATGCTCTCGCTTTGAAAATATTCGATGCAGTGCCCACTGGTGGAAACAGGGAGAGAGGAAGACCACCACTCCGTTGGAAGGATTAGGTGGAGAGCACCCTGGTTTAACTTAATATTTCCAATTGGCGCAAACAGCGTAGAGAAGACTATGACCAAGTAATATTTGGGATGATAGTAAGGGCACAATTTTTTGATCTGATAGCGAAATAAGTGTATAGCGTCATCTCAACACTGTATTTCATTAAAAAAATTGGAGGTGGCGCAGTGCAGACAATCTCATAGATCATCTGAAGGATCCATTACCATCTCTGACCTTTTGCCACTTTTCGGGTAGCTTCAATAAACCCATCAGTGCAGAACTTCTGGGGCTTATCGGCGAAAAACTTTGTCAAATGACTTTCAGTGGCTCTTTGGTCCACAAATTTTCCACCACCAAGATAGTTTTGCAGAGACTGAAGCAGTATTGATTACTTTTTTTGAATGGCTTGTTGTAAGATTATTATTTGTTGACTGTAGCAACTCATTATGATAATTCTCTTCCAGTCCCACCAGACACTCAGCATCAACTTGTTTGCCGTCAATTCAATCTTTGACTGGGTGTCCTGAATTATCCTTGGAGTCAAGAAAACTCCTGGATCCGGCGATCACCTATAATATTCTCATCGTAAGTCACAGAATCCTTTTTGCATTTTTTAGGAAAACATGAAAACGCTCACAACAAATTGGATGAGGAGTTCGTTAGGTGTTGGAACGAATATTTTGGACTGTTCTCAGAATTAGAGAACCACAAATAGCGATTGTATTTTATTTATTTAGTAAGCCTTATTTTATTAGCATTTTCTGTCAAATTCCTGTCGCTAATTCTGAAGAAAGATATAATAGTAACTTAACGACGATCAGATGGCTCGGCTAAATGAATATGTGAGAATTACACTCGGAGGGCGTGACATTCCCTGTCAAGGAGTGACCGCAACTAAAAAAACTAATTTTCTAATTGTGGATATTGGTCGAACCAGGACTCGAGCACTGGTCTTCAGAATGGCAGTACGCAATGCTAACCATGCCGCCAATGGTACCGATAAATACTTTTCGTTTGTTGCGTTTTTCTCAAAGCAATGTTTTTTGAACTGGTGAGAGCAAAGAAATTTAATTAGCTGAAAATCTATTGAAAATTCTGCGATTTATCATGTTTCTCCCGATCCCTAACGCTTTAAAGGCTGCTTGTGGTAATAAAGGTATAATATAATGTTATTAGAAATTTCAGAAGGAACCAGAAAATATCAGAAGATAATGAGTTTCTTCAAAACAAAGCCGCCAGAGCAGGTCATCGTGCATTTGGCAATTAAAAAAAGTTTTTATTTTTATTAAGTTAAAGAGAACATTCTCTCACGAAGCAATGTTCCATATATGATTTGACTCAATTGAATATACTCATTTCTTATAAGTTTTTAACACAAATACCGCCATGTAGACTCTCTCCTAGCACAACTAAAGCAAGAAACTGATTTGTATGTGTGTATCTCTCAGCTGTTTTGGTTAGCTGTGGTTAATCTCCACGCCAGCAGTTGGCTCTACTCATTCGAAAGACAAAGGTAGGCGCAGCTGACAGCTAATTTGTGGATTACTTAAAGATTTGCAAGCAGTAAACAAAAAAAAAAGAATAATAATAAAAATTAACAAAAGCAAACAACTAAAAAAAAAAAAAAAAAAATACAAAATTAAAGTGATTCGCACTCGCAAGCAGAAAATCTATATAAAATGCAATCTCAACTTGAAATGATTGAAATAAGTTTGAGTTCACCAAACACGCCCAGTACACCAAGCTCACCGGAAAAGCGTTTCGACCAGGCCACTGATGCAATTTTAAATTATGTGCTCGGCGATACTGTGCGTGGTGTTGATGAGGACGAAGCGGGTGTGGTGGAGTCGTCAGTGAGTAGGCGCAATCAAACGCGTACCGCTTGGGCGGCCACAGCTTCAAAGGAGGAGGATGATGGAAAGCCACATATACGCTTCTATGCTGTTGGGCCCAGTACGTATCAGATACGCTGTCCGCTCTGTAAGCAACGCGCTGATACCGAAACTGTGCAAATGAGCGGCATTCTCGGTCATCTCAGTTGTTTGCTGTCAACGTTATCCTGGTGCGTATGAGTGACTCAAATGAATTTTAATTAATTTAGTTAAATCAATTTAATTTTGTTTTATATTTACATGCATTTGCCTTTCAACAGCTGCTTCCCCATATTCTCACTTTCGTTTGTTTACCTCTGCCTGCAGAGTCGGTTGAAGAGCAAACGCATGTTCTGCAATAGATGTGGCGGTCATTTGGGCTTCTTCTGGCGACCTACTTAAGTGAGACAAATATTTATTTGTTTTTAATTAATTTTTGTTTTTACACACTTATATACATATAAGTAAGAAACTGTGTATGTGACTTTGAGGTTTTTTTGTAATGGGAACTTTTTTTTGCAATTATATATATATATTTTTTCATATAAAAAAATGAAATTTAAATAATTTAATATAGTTTAAGGAACATTTTATAAAAAAAAAATATTAAAAATGTTTAACTATTATATTTTTCTAAACCAAAGTATATAGTATTCAATTATTATTTTTCTAAAACAACATTAAAAAATTGTTTTTAATTTTATTGTTAAAAAAACTGAATTTGAGTTAAAATTAAAGTTCATCGAAATATTTATTTATTTTGAAGACTAAAAAATCTAAAACCTTATTTATATATGTATGTGCTCTATATAGGAACATTTATGTGAGTGCGCATCGATGATCGCGCTGTCACTAATCTATTTTTATTTGTTAATGAGACTAGCAAAGGATGTACATAAGTAAATTAGCGGACAGAAAAGAGCAACAATTTAAAAGAAGCAGCTGAAGAATTCAAAAATTTTGATTAAATTAAATTTTCTTTTTTGTCCAATTAAAAATAGTCGTAAGCTTCGTCATAATTTATGTAAAGGGTGTTCTTTTAGACGTGTGGTTTTCCGGAGTTGGTTAGCAATGGCTGTTACTTGATCTTCTTGGCTTATCATTCGATAATGAATAAACTTACTTCGTGCAAATTTTTTAGCCAAATAAGAGTTCGGTTCGGCATATCGAGCCCATCCACTTTATGGAAGATTTTACGGAAGGACCTTGTTAGGGAATAGCAAGTGGTTTTAACCTTGTTGTAAAGAGTATTTTTGGGGTCTTTGAATGATTTCCGTCCAGATCAGAATCTCTGCACCAATTGCTTACTATATAAAGGTCTTCTCTTGGGGGTGTTTTAATATCGCTATGATGGCGATACGGTCAACATATGCTAGTCCATGCTTTTTAGGTTGCAAAGCAATGGAAAGAGAACTCCACATTGTGAGGCAGCGGATGCGCCTTCGAATTCAGCGTAGGTTATCCTGTTTTCTTAGAGAAAGTTTAGAATTTTTTGGAGTGCGCTCGCCTTGTGTACACTCTTTGGTGACGTCAGATTTACCCTTAGAGTAGGTATGCTGCTCATCATTAGTTAGTTCGGATGTATCTCTTGACGTATATAACCGTTCATCATTCTCTCTAAGATTTTTAATAGAAACCTATAAGGCTGATTGGCCTAAAATCTTTAGGATTAATATGGACCAGTCATAGCCTTTTGGTATGATTATTACTTTTGCCTTATTGCCGTCCTTGAGGTAATGTGATATGTTGAGATACTGCACTAGAATTGAGTAACGTTGAAGCGGCTTCCATTAATGCAGTTAGTTCAGCTTGGCATTGCAGTGGTTTATTGTTGCGAAAGTGTTTTCAAAACAGACAATAGAAGAAGTGTGTCCACCTCATCCAAGAATGTTATAGAACTCAGTATTTGATCGTGCTCTGTGTGGTTTCTCCAAGGTTGAATTCTATTTAGCCTTACAGCTCGCTTTTTGAAAACAGGTGTATCATGCTCCTGAAATGACTATGGAAGCTGCTCGCTAAACTTTGCCCAACTTTGAGGGATTTACATTCACAATATCCGCACTAATTTCTTACTATACTCATATAAATAGCTTTTTGGAGTAGATCACTTAAAATTGGGAATGTTTTCTAGTCGCTGTGAGGGCGATGTCGTCAACATATGCTATCACTACGTAGCCCGTGCTTCTTAGTTTGTGAAACAGTCTGTTAACTACGAGACAACAAAGTAGTAGAAATGAAACTTCACTTTGTGGGGTCCCTCTTTTACCATACCAGTTCCACTAAGTGCGATCCAAGTACCATTTCTCGGAGGACGTTCGTGAATATCTCGGATTTTTTGAATTTACAAGTATGAATTCTGCTACTAACTCAGCTCATTTGTGGTCCAAAAAAACAGAAAAAAAAAAAAAAAACAGATGATCTTTTCCACAGGATAGTATTTTTTATGTTTCTATGTGTACTTTAGACAATCACTTACATAGATGTATATATGTATTTATTTTAATATATATTTAATTCTACCCAATAATAAAATATTTATAAATATTGAAACAGAAAATATTATTTGTGCCTTTGAGTAAATTAAGATATTTAACCTAATAAGTAAGTTCTGAACTAGTATGTTAAAGACTAGTTTTGAACTGGTATGTTAAAAAATATGTTCTAAACTAACACGTTATAAACTAGTTCCGAACTAGTGCGTTGAAAGCTAGTTTTGACCTACTACGTTAAAACTGGTATTCAAATGTTAAAAATTAGTTCTGAACCAACATTTTCTATACATTCACAAATATATTTTTGATTTTTTGTACTCGATATAATAATTTTTCGACTTCATCAAGCTATCAGATTGAGTCTATCGTATAGTTATTCTAAATCATTCGATATCTTGAAGGTGAAGTGTTAATTCAGATGAAATAAATTTTATTTTTCGATTACTTTCTATATATTATATGAGTGCATACATACATGGATTCAAAAGTAATTTTTATATAAAAAATATTTTCCCGAAGTGTGTGTTAATCGAGCGTAAACAAAAATAAATAAAATATGCTATTAAATTTAAATTTTTATAAAAAATATAGAGGCACTGATTTGCACTAAATTTATGCTTACATATATATACATATGTACATATAGTATATGTATACATTTACCATAGCATCACACAATTATTGCTATTGTGCCCAGATGTTCGACCCAGACGATGCCACTTACGCATCGACCAAAAGCGTCACAAAATAAAAGTTGAACAAAGTCAAAAGAAATAGAAAGCAAAACACTCTATAAATAACTCAAAAATACTTTTTCGCTACGAATTTACTCTCCGTTGTTTATATGCCGCCTAAATACATCGGCAAATTATTTAATATTACTATATAAAGGGTGGTTAAATTTTCAAGGGCCGATGTTGATTTTGAATAAAACACAAACTATTTAGGAAATTATTGAAATTTTATTTTATTATGATATATTGGTATTACTCAATTATGTATGTAGCAAAATATCGGCCAAATGAGCGCCGCGACCTCGGCGGCACACCTCCATACGATGGTCCAAATTTTCGATGACGCTGAGGCATAATGGAGTTTCTATGCCGTTAATGTGCCGAATTATCTCATCCTTTAGCTCTTGAATTGTTGCTGGCTTATCGACGTACACCTTTTCTTTCAAATAACCCCAGAGAAAAAAGTCCAACGGTGTCAAATCACATGATCTTGGGGGCCAATTGACATCGCCATTACGTGAGATAACACGGCCATTGAATTTGTTGCGCAAAAGAGCCATTGTTTCGTTAGCTGTGTGGCAAGTGGCACCGTCCTGCTGAAACCACATATCGTCCACATCCATATCTTCCAATTGTGGCCATAAAAAATTCGTTGTCATCTCACGATAGCGAACACCATTCACAGTAACTGCCTGACCGGCCTCATTTTGGAAAAAATACGGCCCGATGATGCCGCCAGCCCATAAACCGCACCAAACAGTCACTCTTTGTGGGTGCATTGGTTTTTCGACAACCACTCTTGGATTCTCATTCGCCCAAATGCGGCAATTCTGTTTATTGACGAATCCACTGAGGTGAAAATGTGCCTCATCACTGAAGATGATTTTCTTCGAAAATTTTCATAATAAGTCTGGATAACTTTAACACGTTGTTAGATTGTGTATCTCTCCATGGTTCAAATTGAGTAAGTCTGAAATAGAGAAATGTCAAATTAAATTCGGAAAAAAACTTGGCGTTTAGGTGTGGTTCACATTCAACATCGGCCCTTCCAATTTAACCACCCTTTATATGTTTGTATGATCGCTCTAATCTTTATATTGCAAAGTATAGTATATAGGTATATACATATGTATGTAATATAATTTCTGCGTGTATGTAGTTAAGCTCTCTCATCGCAAATCCATTTGAGTATCAAAAGCGGTCAAAACACAACCGAAAAGGCAACC
This sequence comes from Ceratitis rosa, assembly GCA_037013455.1. NCBI lineage: Eukaryota > Metazoa > Arthropoda > Insecta > Diptera > Tephritidae > Ceratitis > Ceratitis rosa. The sequence goes on along the minus strand of JAWMAG010000005.1, from coordinate 4,068,583 downwards.
AGAGCAACAACAGTAGTAGAGTGATAATGATGATGGCAGCAACGACACCAACAGCAACGGCAGAGGCGGCGATTAGCAATTCGATTGTCCTCAGTTGATCGCGCTGCTCGAAAGGCATTTGAAGCGAAATTCGAAATTTTTGCTTTATTTTAATACTCGCAAGTCGTGTTGTCGATATTATTCTTTTTAAATAAAAAAAAGTGTAGAAATAATAACAAAAAGTGTGAAGACAAAGTGCCTAAAAGTATAAAAAAAATATATAAAAAATATATAAAAAACAAAAAAAAAATAAAAGCATTGGCAAAAAAATAGTATTTGTGACACCCACACGCGACTATAAACTCGTATAGGCATTAAGCACTCGCGACGTAGCGCAGCTGTCCAAAATGACGTCTACACAACAAACTGTCATTGTGACAATTGACACAAATGAGGGAGCAGTGGAAGATGTACTGCCGGTGTTACCTGCCAATGTTGGTCACTTATTGGAGGAACCTGTGGATATTCAATGTCCCGCTTGTGGCAAGAAATGTTTAACCACTGTGGAGCGACAGGCGGTGACCTGTATGCAGAAAGTTATTGCAGTGATTAATTTTTGTCTTTGTTGGTAAGTGATGGTTAGACCAGAGTGAAAGAAATGAGAGTGAGTACAGTATAACTACGTAGATGTGCATGTATACATATGTACATATCCATACATAAAGTGTTTAGAAATAAAGTTTGTCTCATTGGAACCCATATTTTGACAAGAAATTAGTTTTGAAGAATTTTTTACATGTGTATCTTCTAACTAAATCCATTTCCATTTTTAATTCCCAAAAAAAAATTTTTTTTGTTAGAACAAATTTGTTGATTTATGTATGCTCATTTTTGTGAATAAATTAATTTTTTTTTATTATTTCATGTTTCAAAATCCTAGTAGTGTGTTAAAAGCTACTTTAGAACTAGTACGATAAAAACGGGTTCTTAACTAGTATAGTATATAATTTAGGTATTTAAATTCGTAATTCAGTAGGAATAAATTAAACTAGTATTTTACTAGTACAAAGGTGTTAGTTGCTTTCTTTGTGGGGCTTTTAAGCATTTTGTAATATACATAAGTACGCATATGTACAGGGTGCGCCATTTATAACTCCAGTTTCTTCAAATTTGACAAAAAAAAAAAAAAAAAATAGTCCGATGATTATTTTTGAGCACCCTCCGGCCCAAACAGTGACTTTTTGATCGTGCAGGGGTGTTTCGTGAATGACGTGTGGGTTTTTCTGTTCCCCAAATTCGACAGTTTTGTTTATTGACACCGCCGCAGAGGGTGAAATGAGCTTCATTTGTCATCAAAATTTTATTCCAAAAATAAGAATTGTATTCAGTGTGAAGCGCTACGATTTCAGCGCGTTCTTTCGGTGTGTATTGCCTCATGGTTACAATGGGACTGAATGATGTTACCTTGTAATCGGCTAAAAACCGACAGAGTTATTCAATGTTGAAATACCGAAGGTTTAGTTGACGCAACCTGTATGTATCTACAATCTCTTGTTTCATTCACAAAACCGTCGCCTTAGTATCTCTCAGGAATTGTTGAATGAAGTCAGCAACGATTTTGGTTGGGTTAAAATAGTGATTACTGCTGACGAACAATCTCGGTCATATTTTAAAAGTTTTTTCATTGTTATCTCTGATTATCATGGTAGGAAAAGGATATTATTGAGGTTGTGATCGATTACGTGACTCGGAACATTTTTTGTTTCCTAAATTGAAGAGACCTATGAAAGGGCCGCGCTTGACAAGCGTTTTATATTTGGGAAGAACTCCTTTGAAAGGTATAGAAATAGAAATTGGTAAATAAGAAATAATAATTTTTGGTTATATAACGAAAGATCCAGAAAACGGGCTGTTTCGACGTGTTCGGACCAGAAGGAAGTGGGGCTAGATGAGCTAGTTTTAGGGGGCACGAAATTCTGGATAAGTCGGTTTCCAGTCGACTACAATATTCGGATCTCAATTGTGCAAGTATCAATCGAGCATCTTGAGTCAGCTCGAGTTATTGGTCTGGAATGGCTGATATTTGAATTCCAGGAACGCCATTCATAGGAAGAGAGTTCACAAATGTGTTGACAGGGTCTAGGTGATTGGCGTTTAAAGCCTGTCATAACATTATGCTCCTTAGCTAGAAGTAAAGTTTTTACGCAGTGCAAGTGATGCATCGAGAATATCAGGAGGTTTCTCGTCACTGTTCTATGGGCGTTGTTTGCTAGTAACTTCTACAACGGCGTCACTTTAGTCTCCCGCATCTCAATCGGAGCATCGTAATTTATAACCGGATTGTGGAATGGGTTTCCCAGTAACTTTGGCTTATTTAATCATTATTCGAGTGAAACATTAGCCGATGGCAAAAAAAAAAGCGGGGAGAAGACAACGATCTTTTGCCTTGACTCTGGCCTTGACACGGTCAAAAAACGAATCGCAAGCTGTCCGAATGTGGGTGGCAGGTGTACGGCTTTCTTCAGCGCTTCGAGACTGGTGTATCTTTTAGTTCGGACCTTGCTCTCCAAAATGACCCAAAGAGAATAATCCATCCGATTAGTGTCTGGTGAATTCGAGAGCCATTTCGTGGACATTATGAAGTTCGGAAGGCTGTTTTCCAGCCATTCTTGGTTTACTCAAGCTTTATGAGCCGGTTTCGAAACTTGTTTAAACGTCCATTGTTTGTTTCCAGAATACTTTTCCGATAATATTGCGCATTTAACTTGACGCCAGGCTTGTTGAAAACGATTGGAGAGTGCCCATCTGCGGTTACAGCTGCTCAAACCATTATCTGTGGCGGGTGCTGTCACCTGGTGGCCAATCGATGACTCAAATTCTTGTATGAACAGTCAGTGAAGTAAATTCTATCTTTTTGAGTGTTTACAGATTGCTCAAATGTAGAAATTTTCTCGCCAGAAAACCCAATGTTTGGAATTTCACCACTTTCGGCTAAGCGAAGCAACTCCTTCGCTGTCTCAAGTCTGACTTGTTACTGCTTGGGTCGTCATATCGAGCAAAAGTAAATTGTTTCCGAATTTTGTATTATTTTTACAAATTTTGTACTCTGATATGATCAAAAGTAATTTTAAAAACCGAATTTATGTCCTTTTTATTTGGTTACACTTCGAGTTCCGGACCCTGTACTGAGCTGTTAAAATCAGGCGAAACCATTGATGTGAAACACTGGAAACACCGAAATGGGAGGTCTAACCCCACCTGCCGTATTCTCCAGAACTTGCTCTTTCCAACATTTTCGACGGATGGCAAACGAACGGCGGTTACCGGTTCGGTTCTTTTGAAGAAATCGAAGAATGGCTCAATGATTGGATCGAAGACTGCGAGGATTTATTTTTTAGAAATGGTATTCGAAAATTACCAGAGAGATACGAAAAAGTGGTTGCTTTCGACGGGCAACACTTTGAATGATGACAATATTTTCAATTTTAGTGACTTAGTCTCATACCAAAGGAAAAAATGGAGATATGTAGTTCAAGCGGATGAAATGAGGAATCAAACAACTTCAACATACGTGTATGTTTCTTAATAGCCTTCCATTTCTGACTACAGCAGGCAAACAATATATAGTACATATCCATAGCTTGTGGAAATGAAGTTTCTTTTAAGTAACTAAATTAAAATGCTTTGCGGGCGTGTAAAAGTAGCAATGAAAGCTTTCACGTAATTCACGGTGCTAACGCCCACCAAATTCAGTAGACAAGCCGTCACAACAAAATGCTATTCGCATAAATATTATATAAGACAATGCGAAAATATATCATTTATGGGTTGCTAAAATGTGCTTAGTACACTTATAAAAATTATGGACTGGTTTTCTTCTAATTAAGTGAATTTCCAGTGGTTTTACGTTTGAAAGTACAATATGTGTCATTTCAACGAAATAGTTATTTTACATCGGAAAACTATGAATATTTTAGATTTTTTTTTACTTACGTGGTGAGATCAAAAAGTTTGGGCAGTAGGTTAAGGGTTAAAAGCATTTACATATTTGATAAGCAGGTTCTCACCGCTTCAAGAAAAGCATGGTGTTATTGTGTTTGAGAAATTTTTTGAATAGTTACTACACACGAGTTCCAAAGAAATTCAAGTTGTCAAAGTAAATATAGCGAAAATAAAGTCAACAAGATGATTTTTATTTTAATGAAATTTATTATAGACATTGAAAAAAGAAGAAGATATTGAAAAAGAAAAAAAAAAAAACAATACAAAAAGTTCTGTCTTTAGCCATGTCAAAGTCTTTATAAAGACCACATAAAATTTATGGTATTTCATATTAGTATTGAATATTGATTCTATATGTGAAAAATTGGTTGGAGGCTATATGTTATAGTCGTCCGATTTCGATGATTTTCAGTACCAATATGCAATTCATTATAATAAATATGTGTTTGGTATGGGTCACTTCATCGCTACTCAAAATCTTTCACGAAAATGTCAATATGAATGTCGCGAACTAATAATAATCTGAAGCGAACAGACCTACGCAAGATCTATACTTACTTCTAAATAATACTAGTTTTTGTCCAAGTTTCGTTGATTCCTATCCCGTAAAGAGACCATTATTGACGTAGAGTTATCCCTCAAGTGGTTTCGAAATAACAGGGCTGTATTTCGACATCTCTCAAACTTAGCTGTCAAAACAGTCATGTTCTGGTTTAATTAATGGTTAGGCATTTATGCACAAGAGTCTCTTAGTAACCACACAATGAGTTAAAATTCTTAAATACTGCTACAAACCTGGCAATGTTTCGTGTTTTAAGAGGATATCATGGTGCATATAATCGTCCAACTACTCAAGCAATTGGTATAATTTTAAAGAAATTTAAAGGGTCTGTGACAAATATTGTAAGACCTGTCCATCATCGTTTTGCTCGTCCCACCTCGAATATCGCATCTGTAAGTGGTAGTCTAGCCGAAAACCCGAAAGTGTTTATTTCTCGACGCCACCTCTTATACTTTCTAATGGCTTATTTGAACTTACTTTTATAAAGTGCAGCTCATACAACAACTAAACCGCTGACCATTCACAACGCCAATTATGATTTCATTGCGAGAGAATTTCTCGTCTTGGCGATGTCAATTGACCACCGAGATCATGTGATTTGACACCGTTGGACCTTTTTTGTAGAGATCCAGGCGTTCATTTCAATGATGTAGTGCCAGATTCCAGGTCCCTGGTTCATTTTTAAGAAACAAAAGTATTACTTTTGGGCATATCATTCAAAAATTTAACCAAGCCGAACCAGGAAAATAAATATTTTTTCAAACACAACCCTCCAGTTTCCGTATGATAAAATAATCTCTAAGCAATCGAACAATCGATTTTTTCGAAAAGGTCGGTGGTTCAGATCCCGAAGAAGAGTGTAGTATTTCTGTTAAACTAAGCAAAAAGTCACCTACGTATATATAAATACGATTTTTCTCAATAGGAGCCGTCTCTGCTTTTCAAGTAAATCGAATCATAAATACTATTTTTCTAATAGATCAGTCTCTGAAAAAAGTTCCGTAACCTTTTCTATCACAGAAATATACTGACAGCTTTTTAGTATCAGGTGTACAACTTCCGCCGTTTTCCGATAGGTGGCTGTACCGGCTGAGGCTGGTTGAAATACATATGTAGATGATAATGCCTTTAAAGTGAGTGTGGACAGTGCCTAACGAATTGTCATCGCCGTTTCAGTGACAGTTGTTCTTGTTTTCGTATTATTCACGCTCGAAAATGTCCGTTTATGTGCCCAATTCTCGCCATTTGCGGGAAATTTTACTTTTCTGTTACAATTCGAAAAAAATGCAGCTGAAGCGCATCGAATGCTCTCAGAAACTTACGGTGATGCTGCTCTAAGTGAAAGAACGTGTCGGGAGTGGTTTCAACGTTTTAAAAATGGTGATTTCGATGTCGAAGACAAACATGGTGGTGGAAGAGAAAAAACCTTCAAAGATGAACAACTAGAAGCATTGCTTGATGAAGATTCGTGCCAAACCCAAGAACAGCTCGCCGAATCGTTGGGAGTGAGTCAGCAAGCCATTTCAAAACGTCTCAAGGCCCTGGGCATGATTCAGAAAAAAGGAAACTGGGTGCCGTACGAGTTGAAACCGAGGGACATCGAGCGCCGCCTATGTTTATGTGAGCAACTGCTTCAAAGACAAAATCGTAAGGGGTTTTTACATCGAATCGTAACCGGTGATGAAAAGTGGGTTCGATACGATAATCCTAAACGCAGAAAATCATGGGGAAAGCCCGGGCATGCTTCTTCGTCGAAGGCAAAACCGAATACACGGTGTGTCCCAAAAATAACCGAACTTTATATTTAAATCATACAACATTAATTGCAACATTAAAAAGATACATTCATTCTCTTTCAAACGCACCTAACTTCATGTAAGTCGGATGACAGATGTAAAAGTGACAGCCATTTCAATAAAACCAAAAGTGTGCTAATGTTCCAAACAAAAAATGGAACAAAGAGCAAATATAAAATTTTGTGTCAAACTTGAAAAAAAATTGAAATTGAAGTTTAAAAAATTAAAAAAAATTTGAAAAAAATGAAGCAGCAGTAACCGAGGTACTAAAGAACATTTCTATAAATGACATAAAAAAATCTATGCATGCGCTGGTTGATCGTTCCAAACGTTGTGTTGAGTCAAATGGAACCTATTTTGAATAAATAATAACTTTCAAAGATAATATAATGTGTATTTTACTATTTTATATCCAAAAAGTTCGGTTATTTTTGGGACACACCGTGTATTCACGGCGCCAAGGTTATGATTTGTATTTGGTGGGATCAGCACGGTGTGATTTACTACGAGCTCTTAAAACCGGGTGAAACCATCACAGGAGGTCGCTACCGAACGCAACTGATGCGCCTTAGTCGCGCGCTAAAAGAAAGGCGGCCACAATATCAAGAGCGACATGACAAAGTCATCCTCCAACACGACAATGCTCGGCCTCATGTCGCAAAAGTGGTCAAAAAGTACCTGTAAACGCTGAAATAGGAAGTCTTGCCCCACTCGCCGTATTCCCCAGATGTCGCTCCTTCTGACTTCCACCTCTTCCGTTCGATGGCACACGGCCTGGCAGATCAAAATTTTCAATCCTTCGAAGAATTGGAAAAATGGATTGCTTCATGGATAGCGTCAAAAGAGGATGCCTTTTTTCGAGCCGGGAGCCGAAAATTGCCGGAAAGATGGGAGAAAGTTGTCGCTAGCGAAGGACAATACTTTGAATAATATATCTGTAAGCACTTTTCCGCAATAAAGCTTTTAATTTTGGAAAAAACGGCGGAAGCAAAGTTGTACACCTGATATAATCTGCCGAGTAGTTTCGGAGATCACTGAAAACAAATATACAAACAAACGGTAGGGATAATTTTTTAAATTTTCCAAAAATCTAAAGGGAAGTTTGATGGTTTGCACTCATCATATAATATGGCAAAAATCAACTGTTTTTTTTACCACGAAAAAATCTAACATTTTCGGAAACTAGGACCAAAAAAAAATACCGGTGTCTGGCCGTTTTGTTATATCAAGTCGGTTATGGTTTTTAAGGGTGAAAACAACACCAAAATGAAAAGTGGCAAGATCTCTTTTAAAAATTATTATTAATTTATAAAATTAGATATCTAGGGGTTTTTAGGGTCGCGTACCATGAATATGATGTCAGATAGTCCATAATTTTTGAGATATTTCAAACAAACTTGATACACTGTTGTATTTTTACAGTTGAACAAACCATTGGTTAATAAAACCGCCCAGATTGAACCAATATCACATATGTATACCATATATGTACGTCCGATTATAAAGTTTGGTATATTGGGTCACAAAACCATTAAAAAAAATTCTAAGAGCGTAAATTTGGTTATTCTACTCGGCTCGAAAAGAGTTCAGATCTATTCTGGTACAATTAAATTAATCATCACTATAAACTTATGCAATTTTCTTGCTCTCCCTTTTTCTACTGAACTTTTGAGGAAGCGCCATCGTAGAATATTCCTTCCGGGGGAATTTAGCCAAATAATAGAGCAAGTTTTGTTTGCCATTGCGATCAGTCCCATGTGAAATGGGCCAAACTTGAAGAATAAATCTTTGAGAACATATCCATTTACATAAAGGCAAATAAGTCATGCGATTTCAAACGATATTTTTATTTAAATTTGAAACTATTTTATTCTGGTTATAGAAAGCTCAGTTTAAAAGAATTTTCAAAGTTCAAGTTAGGATTTTAGCAGAGTTTTGAAAATTTGTTTTTTTAATATTATGAAGAATCTTATAAGTTCGAATATTTCTCAAAATGATGACCTTGATACATTTTTTGGGTCGATTTACTACAATTTTCGTGCTATACCCTCTGGAAGTTAAACCTTTGACGGATTTTTTTTTTTAATTTTTAATTTTTTTAATATTGAACCACTGTCCTTTAGCAAAATTCATTCCTATGGACATCTACGTACATATTTATCTACCTAAAATTTTCAAATCCATTCCATTTATATAAAATAATTCTTAAGTTTTCATAAACACATAGTCTGTTTCTTTGTTTACATTCTTTGCGCTCTAATTATTACATAAACTTTATGATTTTCTCAAATTTATGTCTGTTTGTTTGTTTCTATTTTCATAAATTTCCATGCACCGCCTGAAGCAATCCCATTAGCTGGAGTGGTCGCCATGACGTCAATCACTACTGCAGCGAATGTGGCTGCTACATTGGCCGTTACATCACATTAAGCTGGTACAAGAGGCAGCTGTTCAAAATGCAACACTCGGATGTTGTTTTCGAGAACAGATGGCAACGTTTTCGTAAAGTTGAAAAGGAGACGCTCGATAATAAAATATTAGCAAAGCAACAAGTGAGGGAGAAAGAGAAATTATCAACAACGAATGAGTAGAGTATTTAAGGGAAATATTTTATTAAAAAACTATATAATAAATTATATTAAATATTTTTGTAATTAATTAAATTGTAACATAATTATTTATAAAAAAAATATATATTCAATTGAAATAAATACTGCGATTCGAAAAGAATAAACCAGAATGTTTTATATTTATGTACGAAATGATGAGATGCTACCTAGTGGGTAGCAATATATGCTATCTCCGGCTTGGGTTTTACTAGAAGGGTACTACAACGATAGACAAGGAAGAACAAGAAGCCCCACACCTAAACTCGGGGGTGATGTTTGATTAAAAATTGTTTAATGGGTATTTGTATAGCTCTGTAACCTTATAGCTACAATTTTCTAGTAGATTCTAACATTTTTTTACGTTGAAAGCTTTTCTAGATCGATGAGTTTATGGTCGCTCCAAAAATTTACTCGAAGGCTTGATGATCAAGGATAACACATATTAAAATCAAAATAATAGGTTTGATCATGCATCCCTGGATGAAAGGAAAAATTACTTGTTTTCGAAGAAAATCCCTTATATGGTCGACTCTTCTGATCCTTTCATCTGTGTAAAGCATCTAACCTTAAAAACGTTTATAAAATTCGAAATTCTTGCGTTCAGTGTCATTACAAATCGTTGGGGGGAGGATGAGGGAGGAGGATTGTTAAATATTCTGCCTAAAATAAATATACAAAATTGGCGCTTTATAAGTGCTGAAATAATTTGTTGTTTTGCTTTTGATATTTTTCCAACAAAAGAATCGAATTACTTTCATTTCATGTTAGAAATATCTTAAAAGGGAATTGATATATCCCGAGCGATCGCAATTAGAAAAATAATTTTTTTAAATATTTTTTATATTTAATTATTGACATTAACTGGGCATGGCTCGAACCTATGACGCTCTGTATGGTATCACGAACTGCTACTACTGTTGGTTGACGTGAAAATAGAAGAGCTGGCATTTCAATGAGTTTGACCTTAGTGAAAACGAGGCAATTCGGCTGATAAAGTATGTATTTCACGATTTGTGATTTTGTTAGAGTCTTACACAGAATACCACTATATAATGTTTCTATTCTTTTGCTGAGGGGCACTTAAATTCACAAGTGTCGTAAGAGATTTCAGCAAGTATGTGGAATCTGTGCCATGTTATGACATGATTGTTTAGAACTTACCCGTATCTTATACCAACTTCGTCTAAACAGATAGAGAACTTAAAAAAGCTATCTCTGGTCTCGAAGGTGGAGGTAACAAACTTTCAACATAGACTCTTTGGTGATCATATTTGTAAATTTCTGAAAACATTTGTAATTAATTTAATTTTAAAGAGTTTAACTTTGAAAATTTTGTATTCTATAGACTTCAATAAGAAATGATTCTGCAGCAAACATGCTCGGTATTATGCAACAGATAAACAGTTTAGCTAAAATTCTTTTATTGCTAACATAATGTATGTGTGTATGAGTGTTTATGTTTTTGCGTGATTTTTTGCACGCGTTTTCTTTCACCAACGGAATGCACGAACAATTTTCTAAAAAAAAAAAGATTTAATTACATACACAGATCACCAATGACATCACACCTCAGAGTACCAATTCGAGAAAATTAATAAATTCTATTAAAAGCGGAGCAAACAGATCACAAAGAGTGAAGACTGGTTGAGAGCGGCGTGATATGACAACTTCTCTGGCATTAAATAAGATCAATTGAGAAACTAAATACTTCTCTCCAGCAGCCGAAAAATATACTAACACTCTCTCAAACAGATCAGCTGTGAACGTGAAATTGCCATCTGTTGAACTAGCGGTATTTGCCACCCACAACAGTCCACTGCCGCCTTTCCAACGTGTAACAACACAAACGATATTTACCAGATAACAAAAGAAAATTAAAATTACTCAGTAATTATATTTTAAAATTCACCATGGAAGTAACCGCTCCAGATATGCCACAGCTCGTAAAAGTCCGTTTGATACCAGCGCAAACATCCGAAGAGCTCAAACGGCATATTGTCGCAAATGTTGTGCTGGAGGGTCGCACTTCTGTCGTGCCATACATAGATGATGCCATCAGTGTTAACAAAGTGACACAGAAACAATTGGCCAGTACTGCTATACCACCGAAGAGTGGCCACAAACGTTTGCGTTTCTATTCGGCGGGTCCTCGTACCTATCACACCAAGTGTCCGCTGTGTGAACAGTATGGTGATGCGGCTGTGATGCGTGCGGCCGGTTTAAAGGATGCCAGTTGCTGCCTGTCGACTTTGTCGTGGTGAGTTAAACAATTAAAAAAGTGCTTAAATTTAAAATAATTTATTTTACTTTTTTTATATTATTATTTTTTATTTTAGTTTTTTTCTTGTTTTATGTTCATTCAGATTTTTTTATTATATATTTTATTTCAATTATAATTTTTTTATTTTAGTTTAATTTTATTATCTTTCAATAAATTTTGTCTATTTTTATATCCTTTCAAGTATTTCACATTGTTTTATTTTATTTCTCTTTGTTTATTTCAATAAAATTGTTTAAAGTATTTTATTTTATTCTTTCGTGTTTAATTTATTTCATTTTATTTTATTCATTTTTATTTTCTTTTACTATATTTTGTTTTTTTTTTTATTTAATTTAAATCATTTTAATTTCCTTTATTTTAATTTGTTTTATTTTATTCACTCTTTGTCATTTTTTTATTTAATTTAATTTTAATTAATTTTTTTTAATAGAATTGTTTAATGTATTTATTTTGTCCTTTTATGTTTTATTTATATATTTTAATTTATTTTAGCTTAATTAAAATATTTTTTTTATTTTATTTGTTTATTATCTTTTATTTTTTTATTTTCTCCATTTAATTGGTAATTATATTTTATTTTCTTCTATTTTATTTAATTTAAATTTATTTCCTTTTACATTATTTTGTTTTTATTTTATTTTATTTTACTTTATTTTGTTTAATTTATTTTATTTTATTTTATTTACATTAATTTATTTTCTTATTCTAATTTATTTTACTTAATTTTATTTAATTTAGTTTAATTTAATTTAATTTAATTTATTTTTTATTTTTTTATTTAATTTAATTTTAATTCAATTAAATTTTTTAAATAAAATTGTTTAATGGATTTTATTTTATCCTTTTATGTATCATTTTCTTTATTTTGCTTTCAATTTTCAATTTTATTTAATTTAATTTAAATTTTCTCCTTTTATATAAGTTTTTAAAATTTATTTTATTATATTTCATTTTACTTTATTTTGTTTTGTTTAATTTAATTAATTTTATTTAATTTAATTTAAATTAATTTTATCTTTTAAATTTATTGTACATTATTTTAATTTATTTATTTTATTTAACTACTTTTTTTCAATTCAAATACAATTTTTTTTTGGTTTATTTTATTTATTCTATTTTTTTTTAGTTTCTTTTTATTTTATTTTATTTTTATTTTTATATTTTTATAAATTTTATATTCCTTTTATTTATTTTAAATTGATTTATGTTATATTAATTTATTTCATTTCATTGTGTTTTATTTTATTTATTTTTGCTTCATATGATGTTTTTTTTTTTATTTGTTTTTTTTTAATTATGTTTTTTTGATAACAGTCATAGGCTTAACTTTTCTGGCATTTATATTAAAAGGTGTATTCAAATTATTTACTTTCAGCTTCTTCCCTATTTTCTGGCTCTGCTGCATATGCACTTGGTGTGGCTGCAATCGCGAGTGGACCACCAAAGGCATTTACTGCAGCAAATGTGGTGGCAAATTGGGTATGCAACAGAGGCCAAAATGAATGTTATGGCAATAAAAGCAAATTAAAACTAAATAAATAAAAAGAAAAATACGAAAACACAATTAAATTAAGTAAAAAATAATACATATATGTATAATACCATAACGATAGAACAGATTCATGTAAGCAAAATATATGAAAAATATGAAAATAATTAATTAATTAATTCTTGTAAAATAACAAATCAAAAATTAAATTATTGTTTATGGTGGTAAAAGTGCAATAATAAATACATATATATAATTTGTTTACAATGCGCGCCTTCATAAATACCTTTCACTTCTTTTTTTTTCAAAAAAACAGCTGGGTTTAGTAAATAAACATATTACTTAAACTACAATAAAATGAACAAATGTTTTTAAAAATTAAATAGAAAATATTGCGACATCGTTCATAGAGAGTTTCGCTCAATGCGTTTAATCAACCAGTGGTCGATCTCTCCACCATTCAACGTTCCGCTCGTGAGAATCGTGTCACTGAGAGGTCTAACACCCACATCTTTTCTCATAAAAAACTTTCGCTTTTCTACAGCTCAATAAAACGATCTCATTGAGCATAACATAGTAAATCTCTCAACACACTCTCACTACGCTCCGCTGTCCATTGTTGACCTCATACCGCTTATGCGCTAGCCAATTGGATTTAGTATGTTTCCTTTATTGTCAGATGTGAAATCGGTGTGTGCTCGTATATAAGATAATTTTTTTTTCTGAAATAATTTTCGTGTGCATTCAAAAAATAATCATCAAGAAAATTAGTTAAAGAAAATAGTCGAAAAAATTTAAAAATAATAAGCAATATTATTAAAGAAATAAATTAAATATGATGGCCGAATCTAATACCACTCCCAACACACCTGCCGCTGAGACTAGCAACAACACACCCGCGGCGGCCGCACCAGCGACGGATAACAATGCTCCAAAGCAACTGACAGAGAAGGAATTGAAGGAGCAGCAGATTTATAATAATTTCGCCACACCACTCATTGGCACATACCTTAATTTGCCACAGGATTCAGTGTTGTTGAAATGTCCTGCTTGCGGTATTGTTGAAAAGACACAAGTCGAGAATGATATGAAGTGGTGGGCGACGGAGATTAATCGTTTTGTTGGCTGTTTATGGGTGTAAGTGTGTGATTATTCATTTTTTTATCCGAGATAAGTAGAAACGGTCTGTTGAATGTCGAAAAAATTAAAATTTTTTTTTTTAATTTAAAAAAGTTAGTTTTAGTTTTTTGTTAATTTTAAACGAAAAACCAGTTTTTGAAATTAAAAAAAGTCATATAAAATATCAGATTAGTTTTTTTTTTTAACTTTGCCATGTAGAAATGATTTATCCGCAAACTAATTTTTTTTCTTATTTATCAAGTGTTTTTCAGCAAATAGGATAAACTTCGCTAAAACTAAAGGGAAGATTTTCTGAGTGTTAAAGTTATCCAAAGTAAAAACAACAGTTTTCAAAAATTAAAAAAAAAAATAAAATTACAGTTTACCAGTAAATCATTTTATTTAAATATTTTTTTCGGAGCAGATTTTCAATGACCGTACGATCAACTCAAACCTCACATCACAGAAAATTCAAATTTAATGTGGAATGTTTATTATCATACGTAAGAACATTCTTTGGCAGTTAGTTTTTGAAGATTATCTCTTTCAAATGTTGGCCGCAGCTACGTCTCAGATGGTCGATCCCTTGAGTACAATTTTCGCTGACTCGTTCGAGCATTTCGACTGGTAACTGGCGAATGGCACGCGTGATATTTTATTCCAAGGCCTGAATTGAAGCGGGATTGTCCACATAGACTTTAAGCTTTACATATATCCACTGGGAAAAGTTTAAAGGTGAGATATCACACGATCTTGGGGGCTAATCGACCGGCTCAAAACGTGAAATTATCTGCTCACCGAAGTGTTCTCTCAATAAATCCATTAATTGATGCGATGTGTGGGAAGTGGCGCCGTCTTGTTGAAACCAATGTCGCCGAGATCACGGTTCCGTTCTCAAGGGCATGAAGAAATATAGACCGTTGATTCCACCGGCTCACAAATCATACCAAATCGTTGTTTTTTTTTAATGAAATGGCGGTTTTTGAATTTCCTTATGTTACTCTTCGTCACAAATGCGGCAATTTTGCTTGTTTACATACTCATTGAGCCAGAAATGGGTTTCATCGCTGAACAAAATTTAGCTCAAAAACTTCGGATCTTCTTGAAACTTTTCAAGAGCCCATAGAGCGAAGCGGTGTCGAGAAGGTCTTACACAAGCTGTATTTTGCACGCTTTCAATTTAAGATCTCGACGTAAAATGCGCCAAGTCATTCCATACGTCAGTCCGAGTTGCTGCGAGCGGCGCCGAATTGACCCTCCACCAACTTCGCGTACACTCTCAGCTACGACCGCTATATTTTCTTCACTGCGTGCTCTACGTGGTCTCTTAAGTCGAATATTATCCAATAGTGAATGATCGTTCTCAAAATGGGCAATGGCCTTGCGAATAGTACGCTCAGCAGGCCGATTATGTCGACCATAAAATGAGCGAAGCACGCGGAACACATTCTTTACACGGTCAAGGTCAGTTGTATGTGTCATATTCGAGAACAGCGTGAAGAGTGATCTGGTGATTACAGCAACCAAGGGATAAAGAAATATATTTTTAATTAAAAATTTACTACGCTAGATATAGTGGTTCGATTATGACGTATATTTTATCAGACCAGTGGCCGAGTTTAGTGGTACAATGTAGGGCACATCGCTGATATTCTCAAAAAATGAATGAGTAATGAGTGGCAAATATTTTTCTTAAGGCTTGAAGGCCTTACAAATTTTCAAGTTGTGGCAATCAGTTAGTCCCTTAGGAAAGAGAGAGCCTCCTAGAATATACTGTTAAAATTATAAAGATAAGTTTAAATTTTTTGCATTAATTATGTTTCTTTCTGCTTCTCTCTACTTTTTAGCACATTTTGTTGTTGCTTTTGTATGGACTACTTTATACCTTGTAAACAAACCGATCGTAATCATTATTGCAAGAATTGTGGCTGCTACTTTGGACGTGCAATGAAACATTCAGCAATTAAACCGAAAAAACTCAACGACAAATCATGAGTGGATTATTCAGCTCTACAATACATTTACGTAAACGAAAATAGCATACTCATATATAATATGCCTTTACTGCCAAGGAGGCCGATTAAAGAAAATAAAATAAAATCATTTAAATTTACTTTCCTCTTTTTCTTGCTTTCAATAAAAAATAAATAATGAAAATAAAAATATAATAAAATAATTACAAATAAATACGTTAAAACACATAAAAAATATTTAAGAATATTTTTAAAACATATAAAAAATATTTAAGAAAAGCAATTAATAAAAAAAAATATAAAAATATTTAATAGCATAAAAAATTAATAGATATTTTATTTATTTTATACAATAAGCTTTTTAAAATTATATGTATAATGCAAAATTAATTTTGTATATGTGCATTTTATATTTAAGTATATAGATATGCACATGCAATATAAAATAAAAGAATTTCGCAAATTTTTTAACACAGATTTTTACGATTTTTAATTTTAATTCATTAAGCTGTTCGATAAATCGTTCTTTTTTGTTCAAAGATGAGTCACATTTGTTTGCAAATCTTTCTGTTTTTTATTTCAGTTTTGGATTGACGAAATGTTCTTCATTTTCTATTTACGTCTTTCTTTCTCTTGTGGTTCTCTTTAACTATGTCAAGATCATATTAAATTGCTTGGTTTTCTCAATGAATTACTTACAGTGGCGGACTAAAGTCTACATACGATCCATTTTTTGGGAATTCAACCCGTCCTATAGCTTTCACAGAAAAAATAATGATGCAGTTTTGTTTTAAATTCAAGTATATAACAAAAACTAAAATTTCTCATTTATTCAACATTAACTTTCAAAGTTATTAACAAAAAATGGAAAAAAGGCACTGACAAAAGTGAACATACGATTTTTTGCTTAGCTATTCTAGGTAATCATATTAATTTTAATAACTAAGTTAATATTTTGTTGGGCCACCATGCGCATCGATCACCGCTTGCAAGCGTCTAACATTGAAAAAAACCAAATTTTTCAGCTCTTCTCCTGTAATGTTTTGCCACTCTTCTTGAAGTTTCTCTCTGAGCTTTGATGCATTACTTATAGGGTGTTTTCGAATTTTCCGCTCCAATATTTTCCATACGTGCTATGTAATATTCAATTCCGGGCTTTGTGGTGATGAGTGCAACTGCCGCGGAGCATAATACAGCAGCCAATCCTTTACAATTTGCGCTGTGTGCTTAGGATCATTATCCTGTAGAAAGATCCAGCTCGAGCCAAGGCACAGTTTGTCCACAGATAACTTCAAATTATTTTCCAATATGGTCTTATACTCGAAGTGATCCATATTTCCTTCAATAAAGACCAATTTACCCACCCCAGACGCTGCAACTGCTCTCCAATCCATGACACTCCCACCACCATGCTTTAAGGTCGAAATAAGGTGCCTGGGATCCTTGGCAGTAATGGGTTTTCTCCAAACTTTTGCTCTGCCATCGCATCCAAATATGTTATATTTTGACTCATCCGTAAATAGCACGCTTTTCCAGAACTCATGATCCTTCTTTAGATGCTTTTTAGCGAACTCCAACCGATGTGCGCGGTTTTTCTCGCTTATGAGAGGCTTCTTGCGAGGAGTTCTGCTGTAGAATCCTTCGTTGTTAAGAGTTCTTGTTATTGTGCGTAAGTGCACAACAATTTGGGATCATTTCGCTAGCTTCTGGGCCAAATTGGTAGCATGTACCTTGGAATTTTGGCTTACTTTATTACGGATGAAAGAGATGTCCCGATGGGTAAGCTTCTTTGGACGGCCACTTCGCGGCTTACTCTCGAACGAGCCCGATTCTGCAAGTTTTTATAAATTGTTTGCACCGTCGCTTTTCTTAAATTTAACAATTTCTCTGTTTTATAATCAATTTTTGCACAGCCACCGGGATTTCCGTTCCTGACGACATTTTCGCGATTGTATTTCTTTTTTCAAATGATGGAAAACAATAAAGATAAAGCCAAATACCAAGAAAAGTATAGAAAGAAAAAAAAAACGGTACTTGACCGCTGAAAACAATAGCTGAAGTAATAAACGAAACAAATTAATGAAACGTATGTTCACTTTTGTCAACGGCTTTTTTGAGTTTTTTGTTAATAACATTGAAAGTTAATGTTGAACAAATATGAAATTTTCGGTCTTGTCTTACAATTAAATTCAAAGCAAGACTACATCAATACTTTTCCTGTAAAAACTATGGGACGGTAGGGATTCCAAAAAAAGGGGTCGTATGTAGACTTTAGTCCGCCACTGTACATATTTTCATCAGAATAAAGAAAATATAAAATTCAGGGCGAATTAATAAAATCAAAACATTGAATTTTGAAAATAATGTCGAAAATACAATATTAAAAAATTATTTAATGGTAATTTCTCAATGCTAGTCGAGTGGGGGAGAGAAGTTGACGATAGATGTGAGATATATTTTCAAATACAAATATAGAGACCGCAATATGTAGGTGTCAACACATAGCTACAGCAGCTAGCCGGATGGAGAAATATTATAAAAAAATACGTCGACTTAGAGAGAGTTTCCAGACAGAGGTATACTCACGTAGGTATACTCATGTAAGACTCAAAGAGGTCATCCAGCCATCGATGTCCAGAGTGTACAGAGTTAATGGTGAGAACACGTTTTCTGCCTGCTAAGTTGTAAGAAAAATACTGAATATCAACCACACTATACACGTATAACCTCTCTGTCGAGCTGAAAGACACCTTTGGCAGCATGGAAAATAGGAGCCTCTGCGGATGTTGTTTTTGCTGTAGCAGCTAGGGAATCCCGCTTAGGTGTATTTGAGGTCAGCTAAAGGAAGGTCTAGGAAACCAACTGTTTCAACAGTTACGGACCTATGGTAAAGAGGTTTTGGAAGATAAGATTTGAACGGGAATGTAAAGAGGTGTGTATTCTGGAAGAGGACCCATTTTATGCTTGACATATATTGGGTATGCCGGGGTCTAGTCTGCACATGGTTGGATTCTGATGACGTCAGTTACTGGTATAAAATGGATAAATGTGTTGATTAGCTCTCTGAGAACGGCGCTCAAGAGTATTAGTGAAAAGTCACGTCCAACGGTTCCGTAACTTGTTACTGAATGTTTTTCGTGTAGTTAAGCTCTTCTTTTCTGATGTGTCCGGAATTCTGCTTCAATCAGGGTAACCCCTTTGGTGGCATTCGAACTGAGAGAATTAAATATCTCGCTATGTATTTGGTGTACAGGCAATAGTAGTAGGTTTCCCGGTAAGGTCCTCAAGGCGTTGTTATGACTAGATTATAGCATCATTGGTCGTTTCCTGATACGACGTGCCCGTTGATTGCTTTGTAAGTTGCAATCAATGTGTCTTTGTCTTTCCCTGAAGCGCTGTTGGCTACCGACTAGACAGTTTTTTTTGCAACTCTTTACTTTTTTACAACCGCAATCGTAGTGAAGGAGTACATACCCTAACAAATTTATATCGTCTTTTGTCCAGCTGGTTGTGGATTTTGGCGGCGAAGAGGAAAGTTTGGAGACGTGCGTTTCATCATCGCTTATAAATATCGTGTCAGATGCCAATACCGAGAGAAGCCTCTAGAGATAGAAATGAAACTTTAGTATGAACTGGAAATCACTTTGTGGACGCGGAAGCGATTTTCGGCCGAGCTCCTTCTCCGCTTTGTTATGTGCGTCTTGATGTTCTTCCAACAAATGGAAGAACTTAAAATTTACTCTAAGCTGTTTTCGAATGGCTGATGGATTTTTATGAGAACCTTTTATTTCATGTCAGAAATACATCCGGAGGGATTCACATATCTGGATATTTGTCAAATATCATCAGAGGGGGGTTATGAAAAACCCATGTCTTAGCATTGATAATATCAATAAAGTGAGAGTGAGTAAAGAGAATTATATGAAAAATATCATATTCCACCAAAATAAATAAATATTTAAAACTTATATACTTTTATAATTTATTTTTTATTATTTTTTTTATTTATTTTTTTTTTTTTTAATTTTCGCTGGCATAAAAATAGCCACTGAAATATACACAAAATAAGGCGACCACCGCTGAGAGCTGTTCGGTACGGTATTTGCGAGTATTTTATGCCATCGAGTAGAACAACTACTTGCCATTTGCCAATTGAGTGCCCGCTGACGTTGAGGCGTTGGCGGTTGTTAACGGATTGCTCATCAGCTTTTGGCATTATTATTATTATTATTGTTATTGTTTTGCGGCATAGCAGGCACACTTTTTCAAATTGATGTTTTTACGAGTTTTCACGAGTATCCATACATATGAACATGTGTATGCGGGAGTGACAGCCAACGGAGCTCATGAGCGGCAGAGAATGACCAAACGATCAAGTGGTTGTGCCTGTAGCCTCGCTCAGCTGCTCGCTAGCCGTTCTTGGTGGTTATTATGGTTTATTGAATCAGTATACAACAAAGTGTTCACATAGACACACGGGTATTTTTATATAAGTATAAGTAAGTGTGCATTTTTTCGCTGTTTACGTATAATCTTTCGAAAACAGCGGTAATTTTGCTTGTGCCTCTAGATGTTTAGTTTTGTTCACATATTATATGCATTTTGTATCTTTTTTACTTCGGTTTTCAAACAATGTTTTTACTTTTTTCATGCTCGAATGCCTTTTTCTCAACTCAGTTTGTCGACGACCCGCCAAAATGGTTCAACCACAACAAAAGCTACCCATCGTACCGCAGCCAACATATTTTGCTGTCGGTCCCCAGCCGCATGATGTCACTTGTCCCTATTGTCAGGCAAAGGCTAAAACAGTGATGCTACGGCCAATACTGCGCTGCTTCAGCCGGCGCCATTACTGCTCGGAGTGTGGCGAGTACTTGGGCACCTATCGGAGGCCGCAACTGTGAAGTGATTTCTTGTATGCGATCTAGTGAAAAATATTACACATTGTAAGCATGATATATGTATGTATCTATGTAAAACGTAAATATTTATTTATTAACCTATTGTACAAGTAAATTGCAAATGAAATAAATATATACTACACATATAATAAAAATTTGTAAACTTTTGTATTTCGCTAACTAAATTTAATTTAGTTTTATTTAATATTTTTAATTTTTTTTTAAATTTAGTTTAGTTGACTTCACTTTTTTTACTTTATTTTATTTTATTTTTTTATTTTATGATATTTTGTTTTATTTTAGTTTATTAATATACCTTATTTTATTTTATTTCATTTCACCTCTTTTTTTATTTATTTTAATTTTTTTAGTTCATTTTTATTTTATTTTATTTTAATTCAGTGTAATTTATTTTCCTTTTTTAGTTTTAATCGATATTATTAAATAACATGTTTTAATCGATTTTATTTTGTTTGATTTTAATTTGTGTTATTTATTTATTTTATTTTATTTCATTAAATTTAGTTTACTTTTATTTTCTAATTTAATTTCGTTTTATTTTGAAGTGTTGAATTTTTTAATTCAGTAAATTTAACTAAATTTTTTGTTTTATTTAATTTTATTTGATTTTACTTCATTTTATTTTATTTTTTGTTATTTTATTTTATTTCATTTTGTTTTATTTTATTTTATTTTATTTTTTTTTTATTTTATTTTATTTCATTTTATTTTATTTTATTTTATTTTATTTTGTTTTATTTTATTTTATTTTATTTTATTTAATTTAATTTTATTTAATTTAATTTTATTTTATTTTATTTTATTTTAATTTATTTTATTTTACTTTATTTTATATTATTTTATTTTATTTTATTTTAAATGTATATTATTTTATTTTATTTTATTTTATTTTATTTTATTTTATTTTATTTTATTTTATTTTATTTTATTTTATTTTATTTTATGTTATTTTATTTTATTTTATTTTATTTTATTTTATTTTATTTTATTTTATGTTATTTTATTTTATTTTATTTTATGTTATTTTAATTTACTTTACTTTATTTTAAAATATTTTATTTTATATTACTTTGTTTTGTTTTATTTTATTGTATTTTATTTATTTTTTACTCTAATTTATTTTCTTATTTAATTTCTTTATTTTATTTCATATTATTAAATTTTTTTTATTTAATTTAAATTTAGGTTATTTTATTTTATGCTATTTAAGTACTTTTCAATTCATTTTTTCTGTTAAATTTATTTTATTTTATATGGTTTGATTTATTAATATTATTTTTTATTTAATTATTTATTTTGCTTTATTTTATTTTAAGTTCTATTATTTTATTCTTTTAATTAACTTAATATAGTTCATATTTGTCATGTAATTTTTTAACGGTATGCGTGTTGAAATATGCCTTAGAATTTATTGTAAATAAATGAGATATAAACAAATGCCGAATAGTGTGAATGGTTTTCAAATTTTACTCATATTTGTTGTGGTTTTCGCTTTGCAACTTTGTTGTGTTTTATTTATTAGTTATGTATTATGTATGTACATACACGTATATGCAGCTCTGATCAAATATTTTTTATGTTAATTTTCTATTTTCGTATTTCTTAGTATATTTCGAAATAATGATTTTTGTGGCATGTTTTGTGAAATCTGCGCTGATTGCTAAACATTTCAAAAAAATGCCAAATACATTCAATATGGCTTAGTTTGAATACATTTGTAAATATGTTTGTATATATTTTCTAACAAACAATAGTTGTTATGCATCGATCTAGCACTTAGTCAATATTTAGCGATTCGATTCGAAAAATATTCAATGTTCTTTGGTACTTGAATTTTATTTTTCAGTTTTATTTTTGGATTTTTTTTTTCGTATGTACATATATACATGCGATTAATTTGGTTTCTATTTAATTTATTTCCTTATATTTACAAATCTAAATAAAGAAGAAGAAGATCTCTTATCTTCAATAAGAATTCAGACAGAGACACCCTAAAAGTTTTCCGAAATTCAGTAAGATCTACTAAACGAGGATAATAAAAAAGAGTCCATAATTTGATGGTTAAATAATAAAGTAACAAATTGTTTCATGAGTTTTCAATCTGACTACGGTATTTAGATTGAGATATCTTATTGAATCTTCTAATTTAAGAATTACATTAGTCTTATATTAAAATTATTTTCTCTTAAAACCACATTCTTGGCTGATATCTACACTTTAGGGTGAGTGCGACGCAATGTCCTAATGATTAACCCCTCACAACTTTCTATTTTACTGAATGATTGAAAATATTTAACTTATTGTTTTCGTTTTGGGAAACTGAAAAAAGTTAATTATTTCTTTCTGATCTTCTTTTCGCCATTTGGTCCCAATTGGAGATACCATGTAAAGTCAAATTTTTCTCCTTCTGATATTTCAGACGGAGTGGAATCGAGGAAGAGGTCCTTTTATGGACGGGAGCAGCATCGAATTCTTTCAAGGCAGGAGTATTTTCCTCTGTCTCTTTGAACTTTATTAATGTCATTGTATACCTAATACTATTCGTCGTTTCATCGTTTATGATATTCGCAGTTGACCATATGCGGGCTAGCAAAAGTGTTTCTGCGTGGGATTTCAAGGCTGATATTGTTGTTGGTGTTAATACTGGTTCCAACTTATGACTGTTTGAAAACAGGATATATTTTGTGTTCTACGCATTTATTTACTGATTCAGTAACCTCGATGTTGAGACTAATAATATCATAGTACACAATATGAGAGTAAACCTATCAAAAGCCTCGTCTGACCGAACGGCTTGCAAAGATGAATTCCGATCCTGACGGACCTTTTGCTATTGCCCAGCGTCTGCTTACATAGTTGGCATATAGGTTACCAAATTCAGACATAGCATAGTAGGTACAACTCCTTCAAAATCGACCAAGAGGTGGCTATGAAGTCCAATCAGTTGGTTGGTGATGGGTTTCAGTCTGTCACACCCGTTATTTGGGTGCATATTACATGATAACTGGTGCAGATTGTCAGGTATCACCAGTCCATATATGGTAATGCAAAGAAGTTGGAAGGCATTCACCTTGTGAGTTCTTCGCCGCTATATTTAAATATCTCAACCGGTAAGCTATCATCTTCTGCCGCTTTGTTGCTATTTAAGAGGGCATTTGCTTTTCAAGCTTCAGCATAGTCGGGTAATAGAATGTCTATGGTATACCATTGCTGCCGATTGAAGGTTTATGTCTGCTACCACCAGGCTGTAGAAGTCTTCGCTCCTCCAACTCAGTGTACTCTCTGGTCACTAGAACACCTGTTTGATTTCTACATGAGTATAACCCTGTCTCAATGTCGTCAAATTTTATTAAAAAAAAAATTTCTTCTGGCTCAAAGGATCTCATATAATTCTATCCATGCAGTATGTTTAGAACAGTTTTTATTTTCTGGATACTTTCACAGATTCAATGAAATTAAAAACAATAAATTTTTGTGCATAAGAAATCTTTTTTGTCGTCTTTTTGGGCGTTTAAATTTTAATAGTTTACCTATAGAATGTCTACATATATCGTCATATGTGTCTACTATAGTTATAATTTTTTTCATTGTTGTTTTTTAATTACTCACATAAAATAGTCTCTCTGGGCTTCGACTAAAAACACAAAATCAATTATTTCATATTCTTTACCATTTTGATGAAAGAAGAGCTCGCCTACGAAGAAAAGACAAGTGTAGGTGATGTCACTTTAAAATGAGCAAATATGATATAATGAACTTTTATAGTAAAGTTAAAATATATTACTTAATTAGTAGTGAGTTTGAAGATGATTAACGCTCAAGAAATTGAATATTCGTATGTTTGAGTATGTACTCGTACGTATGTCGTCACACGAGTAAATTTTCTGAGTTTAATAAAATAATTGGTTATAAAAATAAATATGTATATTGATAAGTATGACACGAATTGAATTCTTTAATATTTTATTTTTCCATAAAAATTTATGTTTAACTTATTAGTCAAAGAAAGCTTAACAAAGCTAACTTCTTATTGATTCTCACCTTACTTTCACAGAGTACTTGGTGGGCTTTCGAACTTTATGGAAATACGAGCGTAAAGTAGATGAAATTCGAATTTGATGAGCCTCCAAAATAGTTTCTCATAAATTTATTTAATTAAAAAAAAAAATTAAAAGAAAAAAACAGTAATTTTAAGTGTTAAGGCAAGCTTTCATATCAGCGCCGACTGTTTGATGGGAAAATAAGCTTGGAATTTTCAATTGCAGGTGCCCTTGAAATAGATCTCGTGTGCTTTTTTGTATATGTATATGTATATTTAATATATACATACCTATATGTAGTTACCTAAAACATTAGTAATAAACTATAAAAATAATTCAATAAATATTCAACAAATTGGGTCTATGAAATTCCACTGAGCACACACATTTATACCATAAATATGAATGTAAATACTATTAATGCCACGAGGAAATTAAAGGCAATTACACACGTTAACATACATATAAACAAACATACAAACCGTACGCACTTTTTAGAATAATTCCATTAATGCGAAAGTGGGCGAGGTCATAGAGATCACTTTGAAAGGAAAGAAAAAATCCAGACAAAATAATTCTATTAAAATTTACGAATGAAATATACAGCTCAAATATTTAAGCAGTCAATGGATTTCATGTACGTGTGCCAAATGTCTGCCAATTTTTTTTTTTTTATTAAATATAAACAAATGTCTCCCTGCCTATATATGTATGGTAAGTACATGCATTCCTACATATATATGTAAATATGAATATGATAAAATTGTATTGAGACACTCGACGATTTCAGAATATCCGTTCGAAAAATGTAATTGACTTCATGTGACCAATGGAATTTCATCCTGAAATAGAAAAAACTTAATTTGAAAATAAACTATCTAAAAAGTCTTGTACTTAAAAAATTTAAGGCTGAAAAGTATGATTTTTTAAATTTGTCTCCAAAAATCAGTTATAGAAATAACTTATCTGTGAAAAAATAAAATAAAAAAAGGATCTCATTTATAAAAGCACTGATCTGATTGTCCCCTCAGAAGAAAATTATTTAATTTCTTTATATAAGCCTCTTGAGGATAAATAAGCTTTTATTGGCTTATGTGTGAATAAAAAATACCTTAGTTTTGAAAATTATCCAAATTTGTTGAAAAAAAATAAGTTTTAATTCAAGATCACTGAACTTCCGTAAAAAACGATGTACTTTTACTAGTTCTGCTGAAGAGAATCTTCTAGGAAATAATTTTTATTTAATGATGAAGGAATAGGCTGATCCTTTTTTGGATATCACAAAATTTTTGAAAATCTGTGCACGTTTATCATTCAAATATTCAAAGTAGCTAGCTTTGAAAGCAAATTGATTGATTACTTCACAATTTATAGATTTCAGAACACAAATTTTCAGAGAAAAATGAGCAAATGAGAGAAACAGCAATAAGTTCATCAGCGTTTTCTCGAATGCATGCCAAGTTTATTACTCACAAGCGCAGGTGATGCCCAGAGAAATATGAGAAAACTTAAAAACAATATAACAAATACCAATACATTTATTCGAAAAAGAGCAAATGGGCATCAGTCAGTTATGTGGGTGGAATCCCCACAGCATTTCCACACTTCACTGCCACAAATTTTTAATTTAGTATTTGTTAAGAGCTCAAAAGGCACATACTTGAATTTGTATGTTGAAGAGATAAAATATTTTTTTTTAAATTTATTATATGAAAATTGTGTTTCTGTAGCCCTAACGAAAGTGATCGAACAAATAATAATACAAAATGACTGTCGATGAAAAAGAATGTGTTAAAGTGATAATTAAAGAGGAACCCATTCTTAAAACGATCGAATTGAATGATATTGGTTTTCTCGATCAAAAGCCAGTGGTTGTCAATTGTCCTGCCTGTGAAGGCGAAGCGCTCAGTACGGTACGTTTGGAAGCAGTTACATGCCTGCAGCGATTCCTCAATGTTACAAAATTGTGGTAAGTGTTAAAAAATAATAAATAAATACAGAAAACTTATATGCAATAAAATAATATAAAAAAATAAATTATATAAAATAAAAAAAGTAAAATAAAATAACATAAAATAAAATAATATAAACAAAACCAAATTGAAATAAAACAAAATAAAATAAAATAAAGTAAAATAAAATAAGAGGAAATAAAAATAAAATAAATAAACTAAAGTGAAATAAATTAAAATAAAATAAAAGGAAATAAAAATAAAATGAAATGAAAAAATAAAATAAAACAACATAGAATAAAATAAAATAAAATAACATAAAGTAAAATAAAATAAAAAAATAAATTAATATAAAATACAATAAAATAAAATAAAATAAAATAATATAAAATAAAACAAATTAAAGTACAATAAAATAAAATTAAATTAAAGTAAAATAAAATAAAAAACAAAGTAATATAAAAAAATAAATTAATATAAAATACATTAAAATAAAATAAAATAAAGTAAAATAAAATAAAATAAAATGAAATAAAATAAAATAAATTAAAATAAAACAATATAAAATAAAATAAAATAAAATAAAATGAAATAAAATAAAATAAAATGAAATAAATTAAAATAAAATAAAATAAAATAAAATAAAATAAATTAAAATAAAATAAAATAAAATAAAATAAAATAAAATAAAATAAAATAAAATAAAATAAAATAAAATAAAATAAAATAAAATAAAATAAAATAAAATAAAATAAAATATAATAAAATATAATAAAATAAATAAAATAAAATAAAATAAAATAAAATAAAATAAAATAAAATAAAATAAAATAAAATAAAATAAAATAAAATAAAATAAAATAAAATAAAATAAAATAAAATAAAATAAAATAAAATAAAATAAAATAAAATAAAATAAAATAAAATAAAATAAAATAAAATAAAATAAAATAAAATAAAATAAAATAAAATAAAGTAAAATAAAATAAAATAAAATAAAATAAATTAAAATAAAATTAAATAAAATTAAATAAAATAAAATAAAATAAAATAAAATAAAATAAAATAAAATAAAATTAAATTAAATTATACTAAATAAAGTTAAATAAAATAAAATAAACAAAATTAAAATAATATAAAATGAAATAAAATAAAATAAAATAAAATAAAGTACAATAAAATAAAATAAAATAAAATAAAACAAAATACAGTAAAACGAAACAAAAAACAACGAAACTTAAAATAAAATAAACTAATAAAAATAAATATGTGGAATATTAAAAAAAAATTAAGAAAGTAAGAAATGAATAAAATGAACCCAAATAAAATAAAATTTTTATTTATTTATGTATAATATATATACAAAAATTTGTATTTTATTTTTGAATTTTTTATTTATAAATATATATAAATGCCGTTTGTAACCACTGGAGCAATTTTCGGCCGAGCTCTTCCTCCAATTTGTGGTTTTGCAGTTTCCAACAAAATGGAGGGACTTTCAGTTTATACTAAGCCGCCTCCGAACGGTTTTCATGTCCGACCATACACTCGGAGGGGTGGACATTCCCTGAAAATTTAACTTAATTTTTATTTAAATTAATTTTCCATAACTTTTGGATATTGATGGCACCAGGATTTGAACCCGAGCCTTCCGAATGTCAATACGCAATGCTAACCACTCGACTATGTATAAATAAATAAATAAATAAATAAATAAATTAAAAAGAATTATAGAAAAATTAAAATAAACTAAAATTTAACATTTAAAAAAAATTAATTAAAACATAATAAAATATTTTAAGTAAAAATTAAACTGATTTGTTTAAAAATATGTTAAATATTTACATTCTTACAACCAATTAATTTCTTGCCTTCGTTTTACAGTAAAAATTGGCAACGTCGCACCGATATCAATCATTATTGCAGCAAATGCGGTTGCTACATTGGCCGTTATGTACCGATAAATTGCAGTGAACGTTGCATATCACGAAGCGCACGCAAGATGGCTGCGAGTGATAGTATGTCACTGAAAACACCACCGAAGGACTGTGCGGCGAAAGTGCAAAAAACTCGTGAGAAAGTGAAAGCGAAACGCGCTGCGGCGAAAGCTGAGAAAGAAGCAGCTAAAGCCGTCAACACACCAACCACTGTTGTTGTTGTACAAGAGGAAATAAAGTGACGCAATGGAGGTGGGACGAGGAGGAGATACCATATATGAGTAAATAGAAAAAATTATTAATATAATTATATTATTATATTATATATACATTTAATGACTAAATGAATAATAAAGAATGAAACAGTGGATTCACCGGAAGTTTTTCTTATTTTATAACATCTAGTAAGAGAGATGTTTTCCATAATTATGTTTTCCTTTGGAGCGCAGTTGCCGTAAGGCGGTATGTATAATTCCTCAATCTTCGGATCTCGGAAATCGGATTTTATTAAGAAGAAAATCATATATGGCAATAATTATAATTATTCCTCTTTATATTATTAGTCAAAAGTAAAGTACATTTGAATTCGCAAATCAGCGCATGTGGAAACATTGGAAATTTTTTTTTTCTATTTTGAAATAAAAGTCTAAAAACAATGTGGGCTCAAAGCTCATAAGCTTTTAATTGGGTTCGTTTACGAATAGAGCCCACAAAAATATGTATAATTACAATCAAATGGAATACACAAAATAAATAAAAGCTCAACGCAAGTTCATAAGCTTAAAGCTCACACAAAAGTTTTTTATGTACCAAATGCCAAAGAACATGTTGTGTGCTATAAAATATTATTCACAAAAAGTACGCAAAAAATATATGTACAAATTACACACTTCACGCGCAACGACAATTCCGTTTGTCTTTGCCATCATCATCCTCAATACGCATGTCCGTCTCTTTTATTACCGTCTCATCCGTTTGACAATACTCGCGATTCGGTCTGACACAGTTATTGGCACGATCATATAAACCCAAGAAGGTCTTGCAATTTGAGCAATGCAGATATTCCTTATTGTCGTTCGGCAGCAGGAAGGGCAGGAAGCAGAAGGGCCAACAGCCGAGTATGCAGGCAGCGCAACAAGAATTATTCGAGCTGCGTTCGGTTTGCGTGCGTATGAGTGGACGACGATTGACGCCACATTTCGGACAGTAAATGGTGCCGCTGGCCGGACGCCACTTCTCGATGGAGGTGCGGTACAGGCTGCGACTGGGCTTCTCGTCGTATGCCGGTGAACTGGGTATATTCACTTGGTAGCGACGTGTATAGACAGCGCTGGTGCCGTTGCTTTGATCACAGTTGGACAAGTCACGTTGCGAGCCATCGACTGCGATTTTAAAGAGACCTTTAGTGATATATGTATATACATATGTACGTGTGGAGGTTCGAGCGCATGCAACCATGAACTATACATACCTTTATGGGAGCGTATATGCAGGCGTTCGCGTGAGGATGTGGAAGGTGGCTGAAAATCTTTATACTCTTCACTTCGTTTGCCAGCGCCGCCACGTTCAAACATTGTGGCATTCTTATCGTCCGTGTTGTTCGTATCATGCGGCACGACTATTTTGCCCGCTGCTTCGCGTATTGTAGTATGACCGTTACCTGGCATACCGTTTTCAACAATTTCAACTTCTTTGTGATTGGTACGAATGTGTTCAAGCAGAGCGTTGGTGTCGTAGCGTGAACATTCGAGAATTTCGCCGCATTTCAAACAACGCACATAATGCGTCTTAAGCGGTTCGGGTGAGTCCATGGTACATTTTCAAGAGATTTATTACATTTAGTGATTTTTCAAGGAAAAAGACGCTAAGACAAAACTTTAGTACAATAATTTCTTAAAAGTTTACAGCTTTTCTAAGTTCACACCACCATCGATCGACGTATGTATCTTTGTTTTTGTGAAATTATTTGTTCTATTTTTAATTTGGTATTAACGAATTTTCTTTCAAATGTTTTTGCACGCGTTCAAATTTTCTAAGTAGTGTTTTTAGCTGATCTTCGGAAAATTTTAAGCGCAAAGTAAAATTGGTTTATTTTAGTATTTCGACGGTTTATAGCGGCAGAAAAGAATGTGAGAATGAAGTGGGAAAAAATTTATTCGGTTGAAAATTTTTCTTTCTCAAATTTCTGTTTGTCAATTGGCGTAATGACATGTCTCCAAACTCTTTTCAGAGTTTCTGCAGTTGATTTTTGAAAACGTTTTTTTGTGTATTTTAAAAATTAACTATGCTAATCGATTTGTTATTTCAAACCGTTTTTGACTCGGAATTTGGATTGAATGTTATATTAAGAAAGAAACTGTGCCACTAGGTGGCGCCGGAGTCAATTGATTCTACTTTCATGAAACATATTGAGTTGCGTCAAAAGAAATCGGGGATTTTTTAAAAGAAAGTAGATACATTTTTTTAAATTAAATTAACTTAAATGAATTCATTCCGTCATCTTTCCGGCAACAGCATTATTCCACGCTCTTAGAACTTCCAATTGCGATTTTATAGTTTCGTCATTTTCGAAAGTTTTACCATTTAATGAGTTCTGGAAAGTTCGAAACAAATGGTAGTCTGACGGTGCAATGTCAAAGCCGACTTAAAAAAAAACCTACAAATAGAATGGAACAATTTTGCTCATGACTGCACGAAAAATTTCCATGATTAACTTTTGCATATGAAAAAAGATATTTGATCTTTTGGAATAGCCTATTTACTAGACCAGTATATAGACCGTAAATTTTTTCAAGTATTTCAAAGTTTTTCTTGGTTGGTTGAAGTACGTTCGCAGCATTTGATGGAGCGCGAGTTGGGAGTAGCATAAAAGATATGCCACCTTAATCGGCTAAGGGTATATCAATCACAAAGTTAGTGCACCACATTTTCGTCATCTATCAATAGATCCCACCAGCCTTACGGTACATGCGGTAGTTCTCATTTAATTGGACGTTGTTTTGACACTTAGTGTCTTATTTGCTTAACCTAAATACAATGTACAGTCAGGTCCCTCTCCACCTGATCTTTACAATAGAGTGGAGGTTTTCATATTTCTATACTTCCCCCGGCGGGTACTGCAACGACAACTTTTATATCTGGAGTGTTCTCATCCTTCCGATCAGATTACTAATCATATTGATATCGTCGGCATACGCCAGCAGTTTATAAAAGAGTCACCTTCCCTGAAAACTCGTTTGGTATCGAATTGCTCGGAGAGGTCTTTCCCGATCCTGATAGAGCTTTTGTTGCTGCTTAACGTCAGTTCACACAGCCGTATATGCTTTGCAGAGATAGAAATTCAGACATAGCTCTGTAGATGTGGCTCCTTATCGAGCTGTCGAAGACGGCTTTAAAATCGACGAAGAAGTGATGTGTGTCGATCTTCTTTTCAAGGGTCTATTCCAAGATTTGGCGCATGGTGAATATTTTACCAGGTCTGAAGCCACACTGATAAGTTCAATCAGTGTATTTGGTATTGATTTGGTCTTAAAACCTTCCGTAAGTTGTCTCATTTTTTGTGGCATTTTCGAACATGACAGCAGATATGTGTCTTGCCAACATCCAAAATTGTAGGATATTAATTTTTCTAATTGCGGTCGACCCAAGAAAGGTAATGTCAAGTCTCCGAGTATATTTCTGACATGAAATAAAAGCCCCTCATAAAATCCAGCAACGGATCGGAAGCGGCTCTGAGTAAACTGTATTTACCTCCATTGGTTGAGCAACATCAAGACGCATATCAAAATTTAAAAAGCCTTCTACACGTGTAGTGTTCGTGGGCAGCCGATTTTATGTCCATTACAGCACGATGAGGGTTGTCCATCTTACCAGGTGTTTTTCCTACTTTTCCAAAGCTAATAGTTTACGTAGGGGAGTTGAGTTGACGTTTCACAGTTCCCTTAAGTCAAATTGCTAATGAGTGCTCTCAGAGAGCAGCAGTGCAAGTTGAGCAGACAACCGCTCGACAGTCTGTTGTGATTGCAGCTTTTCGACGTCGAACTTTCCTTTTGTTTATTTACGGGCGTTCTTTCATATACAGAGTCGAATGAGTATCTTCTTAGCAACAAAATAGTGGCCCGAGTCGAAGAACACTGGAGACATGTCTTCCGTCTTTCACAACATGGTCGATCAGGGCACAGCTAAGTAGCTTGGTGAGTTTTGTTGTACTGGAATCTTGTACTACAGACAACTATATTTCTGGCAACGGCGAAGTCGATCAGCCTCAGCCCATTTGGAGATGTTTCGTCGTGGAGGCTGAATTTTCCGACAGTTGTGGCGAAGATACCTTTTTTGATGTTGAACTCGTCAAGCACGATTCGCGGCAGGAGCAATACTCATGAGCACGCTCCGTGCGCTCGTAATAAGTAGCCTTGGTCACATCGTCCTTCTCTTCCGTGTATTCCACTGGGGTGAATGCCAGTACTCAACGACGGAGTCTCTCTCCAAAATTGTGCTCCTTTATATGGCTGCTGTAGTAAATGTCACAAGGATCTACCTACTTCCGTTCTTGTCCCGGCGGTGATGTCAGCCTTTATTCTTACAAGGACATTAATCAGACATTCTAGATGCATGACCTCAAATCGTGATCCTTAATTCGTTTGTAGGGGTCGTAAACAGAAAGGGATTATCTCATCCGAGGTGTTGTTATCTCTTTCATTGGAGCTGGTTTCTACGTGGCAGGTTCCAAGTCCAGCGCACAAGCTCGGTAAGTGGGTAACTTTTTTTTACACATTTTTCTAGCGAGTCGCTTGCTGCAAGACCGGCGCCCACTCGCAGCCGAACCTCTGGTGAACAGACGCTGCATTTAGACCTCAGCGAACTCTTAAGCCGAATAAGTCGGAGTGGTTCCAATGAAACTAACTCCCTTTTAGCAATGACCCAAGGCTTCACACGGGTTGGTTACCGCATCTTGCACAAGAGTTGCTCACGTTTCCAGGGTTCGCGACGTGGTCCAAGTGTGGGAATTAAGTATAGCCCGCGACTGTAACTGCATACCCAGAAGCTGGACTAGATCCCATTACATCTCATTGGTCACGTCGTCGTTCTCTCCCATCGTGGCGTGGGCACAAATCAGCGACATGTTGAAAAAATTTGCCTCCTCCTTAGAAAATCTAATTTTATTCCGATATTTTTCCCATAAATTGGACTCTGTTTTACTTGGAATTTGTGACATTCAGCCTTGGTCATTTTGAACTAACTCAGTTCCAGGAATTTTCTTTAAGCTTATTAGAACTAGTTAGTACTGTAGAAAAAAAAAAACAAATTAAATTGTCAAAAGGCAATGCGAAAGCTTTAACCTTAAATATATGCGCAAACAAAATTCCAGAGATTTAAATTCAAAAAAAAAAGAAAAAAAAATTCAAAGCAAAAAACCTCCAAAGCATCCAGAGCAAATAACATTTCTCTTTAAGGTTCAATGCACAAATTGTTGGATGAAATAAACTGCAACAAAGCAAAAAATTCAATTTCAAATTCAAAAGCGAAAATACCACTGAAAGAAATGCTTGTGTTGCTTGTGCTTATGTACATATGGTACATCAATGTACGTAAATATATATATATATAATGTTTGTATGCTTTGAAATATGATTATGTGCATGTTTCTGGCAACATGAAATTCATGAATGACAATGTTGGCAACAGCGAAAGAAGCCAGAGCAATTGCTGTAACTAATGCAAACAATGAACCCGAAAAGTAGCATAAAAATATTAAAAAAAATATATTTACATACATATAATTATATAGAAATGTACATAGATTAGTGTACCTATTTATATTAAGCATATTTCTATGTGCATTTTGCACACAAATACAAAGGCATTTTTTTTTTACCATATTTGGCGTGTGACCGAACTGTGTTTGACAGCCGTGCCGAGGCAGTAGACGATAAGATGATAGATAAGATTTTGCATTGCCTGCAAGAAAAGCTTAAAAACTCATTATTCACACACACAAATTTATTAATGCGCAATTGACCTTGCAGGCATTTTTATGCTACCCATAAGTCTGCGTATATGAAGAAAGTTAGAAGTAAGTTCGACAGAGCGAAAATTTTAAAGTTTTGACATTGGTCAAGATTCGAATAGGTCTCTCAGTTGCGAGTGTTACTTTGCAATAGCCGGAAGTCCAGTGTTCTGAAGCCATATCTAAGAATTGTAGAAAATTCATCTAAATGAAAAATTAAGTTAAATTTTTTGTTTGCGGTCGTCCCTCGTCAGGAAATGTCATGCCTTCCGAGCGTATTTCTGACATGAAATAAAAGCTTCTCATAAAAATCCATCGGCCGTTCTTCGATGGCTAAGAATAAACTATAGGTCGATCCATATTTGTTGGGAAAAAACAAATTGGAGTAGTAGCTCGCAATGCGCAATGGACCATTAATCGTTCGCAAAACTTTACTTTCCAGGATCGCCTCATCAGATATCGACATTGTCTTGTCCTCGAAGACCTTATTTGTTTTTTTTTTTTGCCATTGTGAAGATAATGTCATTATGCCTTTCTCAGAGAAGCTCTTGTCCATAAGAGCCAAAAAATTGGCTCCGGACTATATGGTGGATGCTTAAGAATCTTCCAACTATCTTCACTATCAATGTATGTGGTCTGCAGTTGTCCAGATGAAACACAATTCCTCTTCTGTTGGCCAAAGCTGTGCAATTGCTTTCTTCAGGTCCAATTTGTGATAGTTGGGATGCGAATTAAGAGTTTGGCCTTAGAAGAGCAGCTCATAGTGGATTATCTCTACCAAACACACCACCAAATACAAACCAAAACCTTCCTGGCGGTCAATCCTGCCCATTTGTGTAGGCTCACTACCCTTCAACCACTACCGTTTTAGCTTGAAGTTGCGGTAAGTGAACCAATTTTCATCACCAGTCACCATCCGCTTCAGTTCTGGGTCGATTTTGTTACGATTAAGCAGCGATTCGCAGATGGAATTTTGCTCCTTGAGGTGTTTCATCGTTAACTCATGTGGCACTCATACATCGAGATTCTTTGTGTAATCAGCCTGTCTCAAGAGCTTCTAAACTGTTGTTTGTGCAATATCTAGCTCATGGGCAATGGAAATAGTCCTTGCATTATGGTCAGACTCCACCTCGAGGACCATCTTTTACATCAAAATTACCGGAACTAAATCGACCAAATCAAGAACACACATTTAGCTGCCTGAATAATTGTAGAATAAAGTGTATCTTCCCTTTACTGGTGCCCATCATTGACATAAGTTAAAACACTGTAGAGTTACGTGATCAATACTTCTGGCATTATCTCTTTTAGAACAAAATATCGCCTTTCAAACGACATCTAGCGTAATCTAATCGCATTTATAGAACGCGAGTTGCAGAGCATTAAAGCCACTTATTACAAAAATATAGAATTACTCTTTACTAGACCTAATATTTATTTGCTACAAAATCCATGGCGGAAAATTTCTAATAATATCCTGCATCTATACCGAGCTCGACTCATCGGCATTTTTTGACAACGAACCTATTGTTACCCATCACATTTGAAGGGTAAATGAGAAATCGAACATACCGGCGAACAAAAGCAAGCCACAATCCGTTTTGTTGTTGTATCGAAACCAATTTCGAGAGGACGCTGTTATACTGACTTCTTAAACAGAACATCTGCGCAATCGCTCATCAGCTGGTATAAATTAGTTAAAAATATAGAAAAAAGGCTTGGGTTCTTATTGAGAGTATTAAAATAATTATTGATAGAAAATAGAGGATAGTTTTTATAAATATATATTTTTAACCTCTCACGAGTTGGATTTCTTTCTCTTACTCGCACGGATATGTGAGTGAGTTATCATATTTGTGTCTACAAACTTCACACTTAACTTCTGACATTAAAATTTCCCACAGGGATACTCTATAACAAAAAAATTATTGCATTTTTATGTGCTCCTCTAAATACCTAAACACATAACACGCATTCAAGGATATGCGTACATACATATCTACAAACTCGTACAAGCATTGCTGCAAATATCATTGTGTTTATTATATTTTGCTACTAAAAACTGAGGTGAAATAACTGCCGACACATTGAAAATGAGTTTATTAAACCAAAGCGTAGAGCAAATATATTTAACCGCCAATTCCCAAATACATAGAGTAATAAACTTGCGGTAGAAGCCTGCTGGCAATGTCCTTTTTGAGTGATGTGTTGCCTCAACGACACGAAAGTATGTACAAATGGGATATCAACATACTTACATACAAATTACAATATAAATTGCAAACTCATTGACATTGACAGTAGATAAATTAGTGAATTTATAATGCATGGATTGAGATAAGTATTTTTTTTTTATTTCATCGAACTGGCACATTATAATAAATTTTGCAACTATCATGCCGGGAAATGAAGTGGTTTATAATTACTTCAATTTTAATTTGCTAAACAAGGTCGACTAGTCATATTATGTTACTTTCACACACCACAGTTGGTATATATTATATATATAACATGGAGATGTCCTACCACCTCATAGTTGTCATAATTCAACCAGAAATATACTAGTATCATACTAAACCAAAGAGAGAGAAAAATATAAATAGTTCAGTAGCGGAATTCAATAATTTACTGTAAATACGATTTGAGGAATTGCAAACTTACGAATTCTGTCGCTTGTACTAGCGATTATGCGATTCGCTAACTCGTTTTTAACGGTAATCGACAACTGGCATGTCCTTTTCAATAAAATGTAGGAAAGGTGACATCACAGCCTAATAAAATCGTGATATATATATATTTTTTTTTCTTTATTAAATGAAAGTTTACCAAATCAAAAAGAATGTTGTGGTTTCCACTTTCAAAACTACGCTGGATGGCTCTTCGCATTGTAGAGGAGCTCCAAATAAAAAATGGTGCCGCGCTCCTACGTACTTACCATTTGCCGTCTTGAGACAAAAACTGCAAAGACCAGCGTGCGTCTGTATAACTGGATGCATGAGAACGTCCTACAGTAGCATTAGAAGCTCCCCTTGATCTTAGACCACTCTACAAAGCAAGAGAACTATCACACAAGAAAGCCCTATTGACAATAATGAAAAAGGGGTCAAGGAAAGGAAAAATCATTTCAGCCAAGAAAGGAGCAGAAATAAAAGAAAGGATACCAAAGGATACAAATTTCAATAGAGATGAAATAGTAAAGATAACAAGTTTCGAAGCCAATTTCAAAATATCCCTGAGGGAAAAAAAGCATGGAACCGATCTCAGGGACAGAAAGAAATAATACCACATTCCCTTGTAAGGTACACAGATGGATCAAAGACTACTGACGGGATAGGTGCGTGACTCAAGGGACCCAGAGCAAAGATATCAATTCCCATGGGGAAATTCCTAGTATCTTCCAGGCAGAGGTGTTCAGCATTATAATATGTGTAGAGCTCATACTCCATAGGAAAATGGTTAACCAACATGCAGTAATTTGGAGGTATAGTCAAGCCGCACTGAAAGCAAATCGTCATGCACAATTAAGTCGTATATGATATAGGATTGTGTTTAAGAATCTCAATAGAGTAGGCGAACGGAACAAAGTTCAACTCATCTAGGTACAGAGTCACACAGTTTTTGAAGGAAATGAAATAGCAGAAAGACTTGTAAAAGAAGCTGCCTCAGTCTCTCCTACTGAGCCTGAGCCCTTCTTTCCCTTAGGTCCCCACTCAGTTAAAGAAGAGAGAAGAAGGGACGAAATGAATATAAGAAACAGGTATTGGTATGCTAGCAACAGA
Organism: Ceratitis rosa; assembly: GCA_037013455.1. NCBI lineage: Eukaryota > Metazoa > Arthropoda > Insecta > Diptera > Tephritidae > Ceratitis > Ceratitis rosa. The sequence goes on along the minus strand of JAWMAG010000005.1, from coordinate 4,030,136 downwards.
TTGAGACAATCAAAGAAACTTATAGATGTCTACAATACCAAAAGATTTAAAAACATAATATTATTAAATGAGAATAACTTAAGAATACTAACAGGATTTCTTACAGCACACTGTAGACTGCGTAAGCACATGCACAGGCTCGGAATCTGCTTCGATGAAACTTATCGATTCCGTGAGCTAGTGCCAGAAACACCGGAGCACATTATGTTTGTCTATGAAGCTGTTGCTAGAAGAAGATAAAAATACTTATGAGTCATTCAGCCGGAGGATAACTACATCAAATCAATCCGCCTCTCTAGCCTGATATGTTTTATAAGGGCATTAAGTTTGCTTGAAATAATGTGAAGAAATCGGAAGGCACGATAGACCCTTGGTCGCGGTGCATATGATCCTTACTCGTACTAATGTATCTGTCTATTTATCTAGGTACAAAAATAATCATATATTTTACTACAATAACAATTAATTAAAAATTTACTTTCACCATTTGAACATTGTTAGAATGGTATCTATCTATAATGGTTGACATAGGCTTCTTCAAGATTTTTGAGACTCTTGATTGATATAAGAGTGCGCCAATAGCGCCTCCAAAAAATTGTTACGTTGATGAGGCAAAAATTTCCTTTACAGCTTGCCGCTCTATTTGGGTCATGGAAAATTTAACCTTTGCAGTAAGCATCGGCTGCGGTTATCCTCTTGCTAACTGACTCGTAGATATTCTCAATTGCTCTCCAAATGGATGTTAATGGGATACAGTTGTGAAGAACCGCATGGCGGTTAGAACCTTTAACCATTTTATCTCAAAAATTATATTATTAACTGTCTCTCAGTAAATATTGCTTTTATTCTTCTGCCTTTTATACTTCATCATCTTGGGATAAAACTTATTCCAAATATTCAGAAGGTATTTTCGTTTACTATTTTCTTTTTATTTTTATATAGTTTAGGTGATTTCCCGACATACCTTACTTCAACCTTAATAAAATATCATTATTTTCTAGATGGCGCTATCAACTTTAAAATAGGTATTCCTCGCCTGGCTAGTCATTTTTCGAATAGTTTACGACAACAGCTGATCAAGCGATAACGAGCATCGTTAAAATAACTACGGCGAACATTAACATCGTTAAAACGATCGCTTAGTTATTTTAACGAACCGAAGATGGTTATAATAATTTAGAGAATCACACCAGAGTGTGAAGCAAAATTAAAGTTTCGTTTGTTTTTTTAAATCAACTAAAGAAAATCAAATCATTATTATTTGTAAACATTCTTAAAAATTTGTTTATTAATCAATTTGGTAAATATTTTTAAAATTCATTGGAAACAAAATTGTTGCAAAATGCGAGCAATCAAGTTGATAAATATATACATTTAGAAGTAAATAGTTTGAAGAATATTTTATGTTGCACGCATTCAAACTAAACAGAAAAAATATATAATAAAACTTCCTAAAGTTATAGCCACCGGACGTTAAATGCATTTTAGCTTAAATGCATTTAAACATCGCATTTAAATGCTAAATTCCCATGTGTTTGTTGTTGTATAAAAGTGAGTTAACTCACTTTCGGTAATTTAACAGAAAAGGTTATGTTAACAGACGATACTGTCACTACTAATGTAAACATTTCGGAAGTTTCGGTATATTTCTTACCAGAGTCGTGTATTTTCGGATTTAATGAGGGACGAGAATTTTATTTTGTATGATGAAATTTTTTCTGCAAAAATTACTTTTTTGCATTAGTTTTAACATAAATGCATATACTATGTAATTGGAGAAGATAATGCTTCTCCTCTTTCAATAAAATAGAATAAGAAAGAAAAAAAGCAATTGCGGAATCACAATCGATCCCTTGACATAAAATTTGCGTGGTTCTGGAAGCTATCAGCTGATTAAACAAACAAGCAAAAGTGAGAATGGAAACATGCATAAAAGCATTTTCATTTCAGCAGCGATTGTCCATGCAGCAATTATCTGCACTTGCAAATCATAAGATTCCATAAATAGCCAAATAAAATGAATGCGGTCTCTTGAATTCATGATTTCAATAGTTGTGACAAATTTTGCAAACTGGAAATGTAAACAAAAATCAGCTGTTTGAGTTCACTCACTTTCGGCGGAAACGTTTGACATTTCAATCCCTTAACAGAGGCCTTAAATGCATTTAAGTGCTGGGTGGAAATACACGTAGGCTATAACGCTAATTCTAAAACGGCTGCTTGCTATGATATTAATAGGACAATTCAATGTCGTTTACATTATCTGTTAACGATTTAACATTAATGATAACATTTCGATCGGGTAAAAACTAAATAAACTTTCTTCAGATAACTGCTTTAACGATAGCATTTCCAACCGAAATAAATAATGGACATTTTTTGATTTTAGGTATTTTAGATAAGTACGCTCGAATTGAACGATACAGACGAAGCGAGAAGATATTTTATTTTGGAAATAAGCTTTTTGCATGCGAATATGTGAAAATGAAACACAACATAGCAAATGGATCCAAATCATTTTTGCATAAAATTAAATAAATATAATAAAACTCGAATTTTTAACGTAAAATGGAAGCAATAGCCGTGGCGATATTTCATAAAGAAGAGACAAATGCAGCCGATAATTCTGTCGCAAGAGTTTAAAAAAGGAGATTGTGAGATTTTCAGATGAATGAAGAATTGTAGAAAACTAAGTTGAAAGAATAAAAACTTGTTACAATAGATTTACTTATTTAAACTCAAAACCAAAATAAAAAAAAAAAAAACTGGAGGCTTACTAGGCGCATTTGTGTCAGATACCTTCGCGCAAGACACTAGATTAAGCGCTTTTACATAGTTATCTTAATAAAAAATAGCTGCTTCGAGATATTTTTATAGTTTTATCTTCTTTGAAAAGTCTTTCATTTCTAACTTCGGGAGCCTTGGAAATATCTCTTTCAGTTGCCTTTGTAATGGCCAATTCTTCATCATGTTCTTTTGTTGTATCGAAAACCATAATAAAAAATCTTTTAAAAAAGATCACTAAGACTTTCAAAATCAAGTTTTACTTACAGTTTTGAAGATAATATATATTGAAGTACACACGAAAATTTTGATTCGAGTCAAAATGCAGAATAGCACTGATTGCCTATGTAGTAGTTTAGTAATTGGTAACAATCTGATACTTTTCGGTATTTTCGGATATTCTAAAATAATATTAGTACTCTTTATGAACAGTTTGAAAATCCGTAGTAGCAGATAAATGTAGTTGAATATATTATATTTCTAGGTCAACATTTGATTGATTTTCGTGGAGATTTTAAACTTTTTGATGAATTTAGCTAATTTTTCACATTACCAAAGCTAATTGCAACGATTTACGAAAAGTTGGAATACAAGCTAATAAATTTTATGGGAAATATGTCAAATTAAAATCGCCGGGAGGTAAATTCACATGAAATATTTGAAATATTGTTTAGGGTTAATTTTGAGATAATATCAGATGTAAATTTTGTAAAATAATATGAATATGAAAGCATATTTGCAATCACAATTAAAGCATTCGCAGAACTGGGTTTTTCGCTTTAACACAACACTTTTGAGCATAGTGAGAAAATGCGGTGGTAAATAAAGAAATATTTCGCACCCAAGGCCGACGCATCGGACGTTGCCATCGTCCTTGCCTCCGTACTATATAGCAAGACTGCCACGATGAGCACCTTGTAGAGTTTGGATTTCATTCGTCGAGAGAGAACTTTACTTTCCAATTGCTTACTCAGTCCAAAATATTACCTCGTGGCAAAAGTGATTCTTCGTTGGATTTCAAGGCTGACATTATTATAGGCATTAATGCTGGTTTCTAGCGAAGTTTGAAGAGATTCTTGCCAACTCTAACTGCGTTTCTGGTATTGTCCGGTGTTAGTCACAACAGCCGTATTATAGTGCTGTCGAAGACACCTTTAAAATCGATAAAAAGGTGATGCATATCTATTCCTTTCTTACGATTTTATGCACTTACAAGGTTCAATCAGTTTTTTGACGGGTTTAGTCTTTCACACAATACTGTCGATAGATCTTATATGTTATATTCAGAATGCCGGTGATTCGCGCAGACCGTGGGAACCTCCTCTTTGTCGATTGAGCAGAGCGCACTTGGGTTTCAATCGTCGAGCATGCTTTCGTCCGAAAATATTCTGCAAGGAAGCTGATGCAAGCGCCTCGTCAGTTTTTTGCTGCCTTGCTTGAATAACTCTGGCGGTAAGTCAACCGCTTGAGTCTCTGAGTCTCATTTCAAGATCCTCTATGTTACGAAGAAGTGGAGAGAAAAATTTGTTTCTACTCTCAACTCCCATATGTGGGATGGGATAGATTTTGAGAGTTGAAGAGGGAAAAAATATGCACTTGAAGACAAAAAAATTACTAACTGGGTGAGTATGAAGAGGTTGAGATACTGGCAGACATGGGTAATGCACGAAAATTAGAAAATGCGGCAGCTTGCAAAATAGTTTCCGATCGGACAAGAACCCACGAGTTCAACTGATATAGTGATCGATATCCAGAAAATACTTGGTGTATGGAGGGAACATTTCTTCAGCATGCTACAATAAATTGCAGTGATGATGACAAAACATGATATGGTAATTTAACATGGGTATGTGTCACCTAACAATGAAGATCTGTAAGCCAGCTTAACGAAGAACTAAGTTAATTGGAACTTGTTGCTGTCAAATCCATTTGTTTTATTATTTTTGCTGTTTTCCCTCACTTTTTCACTTACCTTAATTCGTATTTACCCTACGTGTGCACCTTAAATCAAAAAACGTCGCAACTCTTAATTTTTAAAAATGTCTTTTTTTCCATAAACCAATTTATGGTATAGAACATTAACTCTAACTACTGCCAAAAATTCGTTTAAGTCATAGTCTATTTTAACTGAAAAAATACCGTCACGCCTGTTTTCATGTCACTCGCATCACTTGAAAAACGTCAACTGTTTTTTTTTTGCCCCACCTGAATATTTAAGATTTTTGAGTTGTGTAGTATTTCGATCAAGTGTGGGATTTGTATGAGCATTTGGAAACAAATAAATATGTACATAATGCCTATGCTCTTCCAATATTATCGAATGCTTTCCAGCGTGTGACAAATGGCCAACAATTTGTGACACTACATTGAGTTGAGTTGAAATTTTAATCAAACGAAAAGTGTGAACGAAAAGGAAGAGAGAAAGAAGTGGAAAGATAACAAGTTTTCATTGAAAATGAAAGTGAAGGCATTTTATATAAATACGTGTACATACATATATAGAAAACACTATGTAACCACTGCACTGTGGACGAAATGAGCAAATGACTCACGTCGAGCTTCACACACATCCAAACCTCATATGGCGTGGTATTTACCAATGTTCTTGCTGTAGCTTGGTTAGTAGAAACACATTCAACAACGCCAAAAATAATGAAAGAGTAACTACCATATAATATAATCGTATATATACCTATATATGGTAAGTGGGGATACGACGGCAGTAGTGGACATTGGACTTATCGACAACGTTTTAGCACTCCTGAAATCGATACCAGCGCCATAGATGAAAATTTATTCGCAGTAGGCATGTCGTTGCAGGAAGGCTAACACAATCCTTTAGAGCACCAAATTACCAAAAAGAAACAGCAGAATTAGTTTAAGGGGAATTGGAAAAAGTTAAGCAGCACCATCCATTTGAAAAAATGACAGGTTAGGGAGAATAATAAAGAAATTATTCAACAAAGAGAAAGTTAGAGTAAATTCGGGTATTTTGGTAGTACACCAGCTTTTCCCGGAAACTACAAATGTGAAATAACGGGACTTTTTAAAATACCTCGACTTTTTTAGAATAGTAATAAAGCGAGATTTAACTTGTCATTTGCAAGCGATCCCATTATTCAGTTGTAATAAAACTGATTAGTGATGGAGTGGACTTTTTTGTGCTCGTGCAAAACGATTTCTATCAGAAAAATCTGGAAATTTACACAATATTCACTAATCGAAAGGTAACGAGTAAGTATTATATTAGTGGACAGTTTAATTAGTATTTTCTGTGTATTTTTGGGTAATTAATTATTTATAAAAAATATGATAAAACTCGATGTCGGCTATTGTGGTATACGAGGTGTGACAATAAAGTAATGAGACTGATTATATTGCCGCGAATGTGGAAATCCTGCGATCCTTTTCCCTTCTCCCGTCATCCTTCTCCTCTCCATTGATACATTTGCCATCGCTCTAGCTTGTTTAGTTCGCCTGCTGTGTCGTGTTGAGTAAACGTGTGTTCGTGGTGCTCGTCACTAAAATGGAAGAACGAAATCAAGAGCGATGATTATTTCCTTGTTTGATAGCCGTGGAATTGCCCAGGAAGAATTTCTTCCACCGGGATAAACCGTAAATTAAGTCTACTGTCGCCAAGTACTCGAAAGATTGCGAAAACGAGTCAACAGGGTGCGTCCACACAACGCTCGTAACTGGATTCTTCATCACGACAACGCGCCGTTCCACACCGCCCTCAGTGTGTCCCAGTAATTGGCCTCTAAAGGGATCACCGTGTTGCAACAACCGCCTTATTCGCCCGATATGTCACCCTGTGATTTTTTTATTCCCTAGAACAAAATTGGTGGTCGAAGGAACCCATTTTGAGTCGATTGAGGACATCCAGGCGGCCGTGACGAAGGTACTCGCAGACATCTCAGTCGAAGTGTTCCAGAAATGTTACGAATCATGGAAAAAGCGCTGGAATCGTTGTATAGCTGCCCTACTACTACTACTACTTTGAAGGGGATAGCAGAGTTGTAGAATAATTTTGAAATATATAGTTTTTATGGAATCAGTCTCATTACTTAATTGTCACACCTCGTATGCAAAGGCTGGTAAAGTGACATAGTATAGCAAGTAATCCTCTCATCCACAAATACGTCGAAAAAAGGTGAAATACGAAATTGGAAAGCAGAAGATGTGAAAAAAGCCGTACCAGCATTCTCTTGGCTTTCAAAACCTTTAGTGCCCCCAAAACTGGGACCAGCTGCAATTTTATCTGCAGCCATTGAAAAAGAGTTGGTAAAATATTTGTTAGAGATGGAGTAAAAGTACTAAGGACTAGGGACTCTTTGGGACACCAAAATACGAAAAAGAACAACATTCATAATAATTTATCTAGCAAGCACAAGACACGTTAAGAGATTTCTCCACTCACAAAACTTTGAAGCAATTTATAAACGAAGGCGGCAGATTTAACGAGTTTTAAAAATAATTTGAAACAAAGGAACAACAAATGCATTCTTAAAGCACCATTTGCTGACTTTAATTCAAGTGGTTGTGAAGAGTTCTCAGACATTCTAGCAACAAAAGAAACTTCGTATGACTATTACATGAGAAGTGTATTCCGAACCGAAGTGCTAATTTTCTTTGCATTTCTTGTGAATAATGACACTTTTTCGAAATGTACTAATTTAATAAATTTTAAACTTTTTTAATTAAGTATTTTTTTTTTTACTTATAAAATATATTTAAACCAGAAGTTGACTTTTGAAGCTTACAAACATTTTGTATTATCCTAGGGTGCAGATATTATGTTACACTATACCACATCAGCCGACATGGTATACCACATTACCAGCTAATTGTTTCGATGGCATATTTCTTTTGCTTCATTTGTTTATAATATTTGGAAGATCATTAATGTTGCTTAAAAACTCTGAAATTTATAAAGACAAAAAAATGGATATTCCACATTACCCGCACTTACTCAACATCCAAAATGAAATTAGGAAGAATGTGGTCATCTCGTTGGGCATACCAGTGGGGGTTCAGGAAATCCCAACAGTGGGAGAGCGGCCAGAAATTTTTTAACAAATCCCACAATGTTTTCCAAAGCAACTGGTGTAGACGTCTATTTGATAAGAAGATTCAACGTAATTTTGTGCTTGAGGCAACTATCTTACTTCTAGCAGCATCATTCACGGAAAACTTCTAGATTGACTACAATGAAAAATCATTTGTTCTCAGTAATCTCATCAAAATCCAGAACTTCATAAAAATTTGCAAAAATAAATATTGAACGAAGAGATGAAGCTTTTACTTTCATCTGAAAATGATCTTTCGTGCAACTGTCCTTCCAATACTTCTGACACACAATAACTATTATTAAATGTCGTGATCTCAAATTAGTATAATTAAAAAAAATATGATTTTTTCTTTCACAAAAATAAAACAAAAATGAATTAATTTTATTTCGCCTTTTGTTTTTATTTTCCAAGTTAACCCAAATTTCGCACTGATTTTCAACTGTTAAAAGGAAAATCAGAACGGAGATTGCGCTTTTCATTCTCAAGTTATTAACATTATATAAGACTGAATTTTCGACAATACTTTCATAATCAGAATTTGAATGCACAATACCTATGCGCTAAATTTTGAATATCTGAATAATTCAGCTGGCTTTCCTAGCTCAAATAAGAATCTGACAGGGCATTTTTTTTAGCGTTTTCTTAACATTTTGATATGGTCATATCTCGTTATTCGTACGGAATATTGTTTAAGTATCTGAAGCAAAGTTGTTGGTATTGAATACAAAACGAACTTATCGAAAAAAAATTAATTTTTTACCATCAAAAACACAAAAATTATCATTTTTCACCATTTTTGCCCAATATCTCAGCTATAAGTCAGCAAATATTTACAGCTTTATTTTCCGCAAGGGTGGTTAATCGTCATCATCAGGAACATAATCTATTTTCTTCATATCTGTTCAAGGTCTTCGGTGTATTCATTTTCAAATTGGCTTATTTTAATTCTGCGAGCAATGCGTTTCCGTTTCAGGAAAATCCAACAGTGATCTGGTTAAAACTCTCACATTTATAATTTGCAAGCAGTGAAAGACGCCTTCCATATCTCTGACTATCTTTTCAACCAAGTTTCCACCGATTCCCAATTTGGTGTGAAGTGGTGCTAGTTTCTTTAGCAGAAGAAACTGTCACCAAAGCTGATTTATTTTTAAATCAGAAAAAAAAATTAAAAAAAAAATAATACTAATATTATCTTTTAATATATCTTTTCTGAGTTTGTGGGCTTAGAAATACATTCTGTACTCACTTGCCAAAAATTCTAATAAAAAGAATGATAAAAACAATGTTTCTTTTAATTTTTAATTATATTTATTCATTTCCTTCACAGTTCATTCCTTCGACAATCTTCATCATTCTCTTCGCCTAACTATTTATTTATATATTCATTACTACATAGTGTTGTACATAAACAAATATCACCAACAAATTTCTTTTTGTTCAACAATTCCTCGTACAGTTTCTATACACTTCTCACTTCCTTTTCTTATATTATGTTAAATTTGCTTAGGACTTAGTTATTATTAAATATAATCAATGTTAGCTTATTACAAAAATATTTTTTTTTTATTTTTTGTTTTTTGTTTTCTTCTTATATTTTCCTCTTCTCCTTTTCCCGCTATCAGTACATAAATTTATATGTATTTGCATATAATTCATGTCAATTTCTTTTTAGTCGCCCAAATATTTATGCATATCATTTATGTCTATAACTTGAATTATTTTGTTAATTATTACGTTTAAGTATAATAAATATGCAAGTTTTTTCTTTGCTATAATAAAAATTATATTTTAAATTTCTACATATAAATATTTAGTTAAAATTTCTTTGAAGTTTTTCGTTTGTATTTCATTATTATTTTGTATATATGTATGAATGTATGTATGTATATGTATTCATAATAGAAATACAATTGAAGTTAGATGTTAACGCTTTACTCTTTTTACCTTGTACAGTGTTTGTGTCTGTATATGTATGTCTAATGACACACAAAGACACAAGTAAATTTAAAAGTTTTATATTTTATATATTTAAAGGAATGACTTAGAAGAGAGCTTACCTATATTAAAGATATACTTTTGGTTTTTCGATGCTTTGTATAAAAAGTTTTTTTTTTGTTTTTGGACTTGTTTTTTCCCTGTTATTATATATTTTTGGTTTTTACTTGTAGTATATATGTACATAAATAAGTAAAAACTCATGAGATAAGATTTATTTTTCTTTTTAATATTTTATTGTAATAATTTCTTATAAATGTACTATATGCACATACATATATATTATTAGAATTATTTTTTTATTAGTTTGGCCTTTTAATTTTTTTTCTTACAATTATTAAATTTTACTTCAGCATTTAAGATTTTTAAGTTATATTAAAATTCATTGACGATAAATAAATTAAAAAGTTTGTATGGAAAAATATAATAGTAGTAGTAATAATAATAATAACAATAATAATAATAATAAATACAATAGTAATAATAATCATAATAATAAGAGTAATAATAGTAATAATAATAATAACAATAATAATAAAAGTAATAATAGCAATAATAATATTAATAATAATTATAATACTATTAATAATAATAATAATAATAATAATAATAACAATAATAACAATAATAATAATAATAATAATAATAATAATAATAATAATAATAATAATATTAAGAAAAAAAATAATAAAAATAATAATAATAAAAATAAATAATAATAATAATAATAACAATAATGATAATAATAATAATAATAATAATAATAATAACAATAATAATAATAATAATAATAATAATAATAATAATCATAATCATAATAATCATAATCATAATAATAATAATAATAATAATAATAATAATAATAATAATAATAATAACAATAATAACAATAATAATAATCATAAAAATCATAATAATAATAATAATAATAATAATAATAATAATAATAATAATAATAATAATAATAATAATAATAATAATAATAATAATAATAATAATAATAATAATAATAATAATAATAAAAATAAAAATAATAATAACAGTAATAATAATAGTTGGTATATTGCACTCAATTTAGAATCTCCCGAAGGACTAGACAATGCAGCAAGGGACCACACTAGCAGGACTGTCAAGGCTACGAATGAAAAGGACTACATAGAATCATGAAACAAGGCGGCAGGAATCCGAACGGTTATAGGCAGGATTTGCATAAAGCGTTCACCGAAATGTAACCATTACTGACAACATCAGAATGAAACATAGCGTACAGAAGATTAAAGCTCTCCTCAGAGTGAGTTGAGCGCAGAATAACCATCCAAGAGCAAGGTACAGCAGATTCTCAGCAAACGCATAGAAATTTAGTGCAACCTTTATACACTCAAATATCTTTTAGTTTATGAATGACGTTGTTGGAACTTGAAAGGTCTGATCTTGTGCACGTACCATCGCTCTCAACGCAAGGACAGCTCTCATTCTAGCAGCTAAAAGTCAAAATACAGGTGCCTAAACCCGAGGCAAAACGAAGTTATATTGGTGAGACAGCATTTTAATGGAGTAATTGCGAAATTTTAAGAAATGGAACTACCAAACCGATCAGTTATTGTAGAATACGACATTCATATTGAACACAGAAAGTCTCCCGGAAATTTCAGTAAGCGGGGACAAAATTCTTACAAAGAATTCGGAAGTGATCACATGAAGCCAAAATTGTCGGATAAACAGATTGAAGTTCTGCGTGCTGAAATATCAGCAAGCTAATAATGGGCGAACGGTCCCTCAGAGTATTTGAAAAATAACCGCAAAATATTGCAAATACTCCAAGCGCGATGCTTTAAACAGTTCTGGGGACGACATTCTAGACACAATTAAACAAAAGCTGAACATACATATATGTGTGTAGGAGGAGCAGACATAAAAAGTGTCACCAACATATTTTTTCTTCAGTAACCAGAAACAATTCTAAAATCGCTGTTCAATGGGAGAGCCAACGTTATCGGAACACCTACTTACTGTTAAACACTTTCAGCAGTACTGGGGGTAGCACGCGTGACAAGTGCATCCTTTGGATATCCAGAGTTGAGCTTCTAAAACTTGTTCAAGAAAGAATGTCATCAAGGGTTTCAGATCACCATCAAAAACAAATTATTGCAAAGTTACATAACTGGAAAGGCAAGGGAAATAACAAAGAACATAAATATTGGTCCAAGAAGCTGACCTCGTACGCACCTGGATTTACTTAGATACTCAACAACTTCGTAGATAATCCTAACGAGCATCCTTCATACTTATACCAAGGCCTCATCCGTCGAAATACATGCCAATTACGGGCTTAAAATACTGGTGCGGAAATAATCGCCGAACATTGTGAAACAAATAATGTAATGGATGGGCAACAGAAAGATTGTAAAAGAAATAAATACGGCTTTAAAGAAGCGTAAGCTTAGAACATGAAAATGCATGAAAACTCACGAAGTTCATATGGAATATATTCAGTAAAGAAAGCTTTTCAGGTGGTACCTCACAGTTGGTTAAAGCGTGGAATACTGCAAAACACCATGGTGGATTAACCAGTAAACGATTAAATGCACGATGAAGACCGAATTCCAAATTATGCATACAAGCTTGAAAGCGAATAATATTGTGGAAGCAATAACCACGTTTGCGTTCCAGTCTTGATTTACTCGTTTGGTATTATAAGATATCAGACCTGTAGGGCACAAAAAGAGGTAATCTAGTGAACCCGAAACCCCAAGCGATGACGATGGAAAAGACGTTCCATTATCTGACCATGAGAAGGTCGGACAGCAATCGCCCGCTTAAAAAACAACAAAGCGACTGGAGCTGACGGTCTACCGGCAGAACTATTCAAACATGACGGTGAAGGACTGACAAGGTGCATGCATCAGCTGTCGGTCGAAGCATGCCCGACGATTGGAATTTAATACTGCTCTGCTCAATCCATGCCATGCACCAAATCTTGGAAAAGACCCGCGAAAAGATAATCGATACACACCACCTTTTCGTCGATTTTAAAGCAGCTTTCGACAGCACGAATAGGACACATTTCACTGTTGACAGTCATAACTTCGCGGTCGTAGATAATTTCGTCTATCTAGGAACCAGCATCAACACCAATAATAATGTCTACCTTGAAATCTAGTGCAGAACTATTCTTGCCAACAGGTGCTTTGGACTGAGTATGGAATTGAAGAGTAAAGTCCTTTCCCGACGATATGTAATATAGCAAAATGTACTTCTACGGCAGAGAAAATCTTTTCGCACTGCTACACCTCCATATATCGACGATACCAACGCGCCATCAAAGCAAAAACCACTCCATGGTCGATATACTAACAAAATCATTTGAACTTAAATGCATCGTTTGGATTATAATTGGCGACATTTATTGGTGGGCGAAAAATGCACGCTAGTGAACTAGTGAAGAAATATAGCACATCGTCTCCGGACGCCTTCAGCTAGTTTCGACTGGTGGACGACTTGATATTATTGGAAAAATAGCATACAGAGCATACACGTATGAGTCATCCAACAAAAAATGATAGAAGGAGTTACTCGGGATCGCACCATACTAACAGATAGAACTCAAGAAGGCAATCGCCTCGTCTTACGTTATAGCGCAAAGACTTATATCATGTGTTTCCGGTTGATTTTGACCTTCTTAACACCAGCAACGTTCTTACTACATTCGAGACTAATTAGAAAATACCTAGGTGATAGGTTATAACTTGAAGAAGCAATGGAGTGAGTACAAGAAGTGAGTGACATACCGTTTGTTATTTTGGCGTCCGGAATTGTGGGAGGAATTCTTTTAGCTGCCGCCGATTTCTAAACACCCCAACTCAATAGATGTCATTAGATCCTTAGATTCTTTGAACTAATCAATTTGTTTTTGCATTTTTATTTATTTAAAAGGCATAGATGCCTTCACTATATATTTTCTCTTATGTAAAATACTCATGTAATGAAATGTAAATACCCAAAGTGAGATGAGTAAATAAAGAAAATAATAACAAACTGATAAAAAGTTTGTTTTCAAATTTTGTTTCAATATATTGTATAATAAAAAAATAAAATTGAAAATATAATTATTAAATTTTGCAAAATCCTATGAAGATTCTAAATTTTATTTCTAATTTAATATTTATAATAATTTATAAATATATATTTTTAATTTATTCTAATATTTAATGTCTAAATAGTAGGCTGTCGTCTTATTTATCATAGTTACGTTTACTAATCGATATGCTCTGAAGTATACATACAATTATTTAGTTATTCTAAAAAGGATAAAGAGAAAAATTAAAATGTTTTTCTTTGAATAATGACAATAAATATTCTTTAAAAATAAAATTTATTATTTAATAATAGCTGCCACACGCAGCAATGAGTAGGGAAATAATATTTAATAAAATAATTGAAATTTTTTAGTGTTAATTTTTTCATAATAATTAATAATAATTAGTCAAAATATATAATTTTATATAATTTATCAAATTAATTGATCACTCATTTACCTACACGTATGTACATGTAGTAGAGCAATCTTTAGATACCTGGGTATCGAGCAGTGCGAGCAACTCGATATTCGTTAGATACTCGTTCGCGGCTCAACTGCTCAAAAGTTTGTTTTGTTGTCAAAATTTCTTTAGTTTATAAAAAAGTTTTGTAAAAAATTATGAGAAAAAAATCAAAATTTTTGTTGATTATGCTCGAAAAAGTTCGAATTTTTCGATCTCTTGCCGAAAACTTTCGAGCAACGAGCAATGAACAATTGTGCGAGTATTAGTTTTTCAAATACCCGCGTTATTCGAAAGCATTCGAACAAACTATTGAGCTCTTAGATGTAATTCTAATTATCTAGAAGATGGTTAAAATGCTTGAAGTCTTTATTAACATAAATATATGTATATATATATATATATTATATAATATTTATTATGTAAAGTATCTTATTTATACTCTTATTTATATCTATACTAAATAGCTTTAATTTTTGATCATTTATAGTATTTGAATACGTTTTGCATTCATCTGAGGCACATTTAGTTAATAATTTTATTTTAATTTATACTACAACTAACACGTCTAGTTAAAAACTAATAATTTTTGTCTAAAGAGTGCGTAGTAAATAAGATGTCATACGTAGCAGTAGAAAGCTTTTAACTTTATATAAGATAAAAATCAAAATAATAAAAATAAAAATAAAGCAGTGTGCTTGGTGTATTACATCCAAATAATTTTTTTTGTTCACACAGAAACTCAATTAATTAAATTAGCAATAAAAGTTTAAATAGAAATAAACTTAGGCGTTTAAAAAATTTTTAATTAGTGATTAATTGTAATTTGTAGAGAAATTGCTAGCTTAGGTAAGTTTAATTCGAAGAACAACAAGTCTGTTCGGTCAGAATACAAAACAAATAAATAAACAATATTTTTGTTGTTGTTGTAACTCCATAAAAATTCTCAAAATTGGTTACGAATTATATTATGAGAGTGACAGTTTTTCGACGGAAAGAAATCCGGCACGTTTCGCTATAAAGACTTTCCATTGTCATGGGAAGCTATCGGATTTTAGTAGGATCAGCGGGCTCACCACAGTAGCTAAACCGCAGAGAAACCAAAGTATAGGACATGTCCAAGGACTAAACTCTACACCATTCTCAGAAGACACCAACTCAGTTATTTGTTTTGATATTGCAATGAGAATTCTAGAGAGCAACGAATATGAAAATGCAGCAGTTTATCATCAACGATCGAACGTAGTCATCGTTATCGACGCTTCAAAACTCGATGCTAGGCCGCTTCATGGTTAGTAAATTCTGCGGTGTTAGCTCAATCATGATCACAATCTATTTGGCAGTCAAGCTGCAAATAAATATCTTTAATGGGATCGAACCACCGAAAGAGCGGTAATAAGATGTGAAACGTCTGCAATTTGGGTTCCTGTGCAGAAAAATATCGTAGGAAATTGTGAGGCCCACGAGCTGTCTAGAAGGTAAGTTATATATTCTACCTGTCTCCTTGGAAATATACCTGCTAAAATCGACCTTCATCAGTGATACCACCAACAGACAGCGTGGGAAAACTATACGAGTATGTAATATAACCAAATAGATCTGACCATTGCTGGAAGTGAACAGAACAATGTTTCTACTTTTTCAAACCGTGTCAACAGATGGGCGCTGGGCTGTTTCTCTATTTCAGCTACAGGAATATAGATGGTTCACTTTCTTGCTGCCCAGCTCTCACTTTAACACGACTTTCGTCCAAGGAAATTTTTAAGCCGCCGAGACGAGCTGGCTAGGAGGTAACTGTCCGATGATATATAATATTTTGCCTGTCCTTTTGAAAAAATACCAGCCAAGAACAGCTTCATCAGTTGCTCCAATAATAGATGGCGCGGTAAAATTGATTACAATGTATGCCAGTAGATCTAAATACTTTTAGCTTATGGAAATGATGATAATACCTAGAATCTCTAAACCGACCCTCCGCACTCATTCACTCGGGGAATTACCGGACACTGTGCGAAGGATGGGTTACGTCTCTATCGCAGCTGCAGATCAGAAGTATTTGGTAGAATATTATCTTTCCCATTGTCTCGCGCTTGCTGTGCTCCGGAAATTTTTATTTACACGTATATTGCCCAGACATATTACAAATTTCTCAAATTTTTTTGCGGTATAAAAATGCATGAAAAAATTATATTTCAATACTATTAATAATAAAAAAAAAAATATTAAAAAAAATAAACAAAATTCATTTCAAAAATTTTACTAAATTTATTTACTTATACATGTAGACGGATATAATATATAAAATATATATTAATACATAAACTTAGCTGAGCTTGTGTGCGTTTTTTGGAGTGTACTTACATTGTAATAGAAGTATTTACATATACATATATATATATATAGATATATATAGATATATCATATATATATATTCGTATATTTGTGTTTGCATTTTGTTTTTGTTGTTGTATAAATTATTTCTCTAATGCTATTGACTCTTATATGCTACAATTTTATTCTCATATATCTAATGATATATACCTACAAATACATACACGTATATAGTTAAGTACATATATGTATGCAAGTTCGTGATTTTTATTCTCTTCGTGTTCTTATTTACTTATGTAAATGCTAAATAAATGTATATGTATTTTATTTGAAATTGGATCTTTTTTTGTTTCTTTAAATATATACTTAAACATACATACTCGTATATAATTTTTTTTTCATCCTGCCTTCCTTTACTTTAAACTTACAATTTACTTAAGTTTTGTGAATTTTAATTCATTTATCACCATTTAGTATCGCATCTCAGCGCGTCGGCACGTACAAGTTGACTCGTATTGTGTGTTAATGGAATGTGATCCATGGGCGGGTGGAGTATGCTTGTTGTAGTCATTTTGTCATTGTTATTGTTATTGTTGGGTGAAAGTAGACCAACTGACGGTTACGTTAAGCAGCTTAAGGGACGTATTGAAGAAAAGAAAAATGAAACAGCAACACATCACAGAACACACAGCAGGGCAGTAGAAAATCCAACGACGGACAGTCAGCTTGAGACCAGCTAAAACTCCATCGTATGACTCCCTTGGAAATGCCTCCTGCTACATACTGCTAAGTTGACATTTGCTCTACTTTTGCTTCAGGCGCTAACCATTTTGCCGCTCCGAGCTTTTGCCTGCACCTTATTTGGTTTATTTGTCACCCAACTCGTTGTTGGAACTTGGCTGGCATTGGACTTGGCTACTGCAACAATGCCTCTCGCACACTTACAGTGTATTCTGTTTGCTATTGCTGTCGTCGTCGGACTTGGTTGTCGCCATTAAACGTTTCTGTCGCGTACGTTTTTTCGGTTGCAGCGAGTAGAGTCGCCCACTGCGCGGTCGTGTCTGCGGTTCGTTGGCGCCGAGGCATGCATTGGAGTTGTTCGTTAATTGATAGCTGGAAAGATGGTGGGAGAGTAAGGAAATTTTTTTGTTAATTTAAATTTTAAGCCAACGACTTGAGATGTGCATATATATTTATGTGCGTGTGTGTGTGAGTGTGTGAGTGTGTTCGAGAATGTGCTGAGAAGAAAAATTCGTCAGAAAGTTGTGTAAAGTTCAACGACCGTCTACGTGCGTGAGTTTCGCACACAACGCAAGCCAATTGCGAACCGATTCATCTTCCCAGCACACTTCTCTCAAACTGCCTCACTCCTTACATGCTCCCTTCCTCCCCCAAACTCTCCAAACACGCCCCCCACTTCATACTCACTTTGCTTCCAGCTTCGCCAGCCGCTGCTTGAGCTTCGCTTGACTTGCCGTGTACTCAGCGAGTAAGCGTGCCAGTCGCACATTTAAATTCTCCACGGACATCTCTAACTTTTCAATACCACTTTCGATGCTATCGTGTGCGCGTTGTGAATCTGTAAATTAAAAAAGTTTTTGTAACAGATTTGTTTAAAAAACATTTACGTCTTTAACTCATTTACACACATTATTCACTTGCATTAGTCACACAGTCAGTCACTCGGTTAGCTTGTACGATACATACCCGCAAACACACTCTCATCCAGCAGGCCATCCTTGCGTAGCAACTGGCAACCGCGTTCGGTGAGCGTCGCACGCGCTTCTGGATAATCCGACAGTGTTTCCCATAAATCACGTTTCGCCAGGCAAAAGAGGTCTGAGTAGCCCAGTGAACGTACATTCGCTGTGCGCCGGTTACCCGTACGATTGCCTGCTATCTCGAGCACAGATACTTCGCCGAAAACGGAGCCGGCACCGAGTGTAGCAAAAACTGTCACACCATCATCGGCGACCACCGAGAGTTTACCGCGTTTCACTATATACATCTCCTTGCCAACGTCACCTTTACGGCAAATATAGTCGCCAGGGCTGAATACTTGAAGTTTAAGTTTTAGCACAAGCGCTTCCAGCAGACCTGGCTCGCAGTCATGAAAGATGCGCACCTGTTTCAGCGTATCCATATGCACTTGTATGGCGATTTCGGCTTTTAGCTTGTCGGGCAGTGCAGCGAGTACGCGTTCTTCGTCCAGCGCGCCACTCTGTGACCATGTGTAGGCAAACCAACGTATCACACGTGCCTCTAGCTCGTGTCCCACCTTGCGGAAGGCCATATATTGTTTAACGCCATCCATGCGGTTTTGGAACTCGACGCGCGCCACATTCATATTGGAGATCATCGAGCCAATGTTACCTGGGGGAGTAGAGGAAGGGGTGTTTATGAGAAATAGGAATATAATCTCATTTTATAATAAGGGCTTTTTGAACAAAATAGTTTGAGAGATCTCCACGAAATGTTTTCAATTCATTGCTCAGAAACAACGTGCTCTACCATATCTCTATGAAGCTCGTAGAAAGAAACTGTCCCTGACTGGGTATTTTACATAATGCTGAATAATGGAAGTATGTTTTAAGACCCTCGTTTAAGACACTAATAATACTCTCTGGGGATATCTGAGTGAAAAAGCTTAAGCATTGGATTACCAGCTTCAAGAAATTCCCCGAGATCTATAAACCGTTCTTTACCTTCCTGGTCTTACTTACTCTCATAGATTGCACAAAGTTTCCTTCACTCTGTGGAACTGTTTTGTGACTTAAATTGGTCTCCGTAGAACGTAAATCCTATTTGCCTATACTTTGGTTGCCATTTTTTAATAAACACCATCAAATCAAGACTAAATCTTATGCATGGTGAGAGTTTAAAGGCATATAATTGGGAAAGTAATGAGATCTTCTTGCGTAGACTTCTACCAGAAGTAGAAAACAGTATTCTACATCTTCATACTCATTTAGGCAAGATCGAATGCTCGACCAAGAGTGGACCTTCTGCATTCATATCTAAACGATATAGACTGGAGATGTCTAAAGGACTGAGTTTTATGCTCCAGGGACGTTCTTCTTCTTTTGGAAAGCCGGGAAGAATTCTATGAACTTCAATCGGATTACCTTGATCTCCTTTCACAGGGGAATGCTGAAAAAGCTGATAGGTCAGCATGTAAATAGGACGGTTCTTGTAAGAGTGTATGCTGTATAAGCTCTGCTAAATATTTAAGTGTCTTTCGAGAACATTCTTCATGTTTAAACTATACCAGTATACTATACTATTCTTTTCAGATTATCGACATTAATTTTTATTATATGCGTTAATTTCACTAACAACTCTTTCGGGTTTTTTGTAGTTTTGTCCTCAGGTCAGCCTTATCTTTTGCCTTGGAGGTCATTGACTTTGTTTTAGGCCGTTGCCTGAGATATTGTATGAGTGTTAATTCTTTTGCTTTTCCGGTTTGTCTCTTTGTTCCTTCGGGTCGTGGCCTTCTTCTTGGTGTTCTCTAACGTCTTTCAGCTATAAAAACATCGAGGAAAAGTTTACATCCAAAGCTCAAGGAGATTGTGAGTTTAAGATAAAAAATAAACTAGTTTATCTTCATTGTTAACTCAAAAACGTAGTATCTCGTTTCCACCTCAGAGGAAAACCCTCACTTCTATCGTACATTCGTGAGCTCACTTTTAATTTTACCAGTTCCCTTACTCTGTATCCTTCTTAAACTTTGGTTGTTTGCTTACTTAATTATAGCAAATATTTTTTTATGCTTTTAAATGTTAGAACACAAATTCCGCAATGCAGCAATGTTGCTTGGCACGTACGCCAATCACTCATCCCACTCCAACACTCTGCCAGAGGTTAGAGCTTAGCGTGACTTTGTGAGAACGCAACAAAAAGGAGCCACGCCACGATGTGAGGTTTGATGCTGATGGACGACCATCTGTCATTTCGCCGCCAACTTCATCACCATCAAAGAAAAGTATACGAACAGCTATGGTTGGAGTGAGACAAGCAAGGAAAAACGACAGTACGCTAACGAGTTCTATCCTTTGAACTACCTTACGACGACAAAAGGCGTCTCAGGGTCGAACAATTCATTTACTTCGATGGCATAATAGGACCAATTAAGTTATCAACAACTCGGCGAAAAAAAAGTCACGCAAAGGTGCTTTCAACAAAAAAGGATGACAGGATATGCATACTCGTACATACATATGTATGTTTATACAGTCATGAATATGCATTTATGTAAATATATGTATGTAGGTATATCAGACATCCATTCATTATTATTGCGCAAATATCAGGAAATCATTACAAAAGTCGTAGGTGAAGGACACAGATAGTTTACTTTAAGTTAGTGCGCATTTTAATTGGGCGTGGGCGAAGGTTGGAAAGACGCAAGCTCTATGTTTACGATTGTCAATGATAAAAATGTTGCAAGCATAATGAAAATGAGTGCAAGTCGTGGCTCAGCGTACCTTCTATTATACCATACGCATTGTCAGCTCAATTCGTAGTATAGCTTTGGTAGCAAACAGTCCTCCACTCCTCTAGGATCTTGCGTTTGTATTATGGGTTGAACCTTAAATTATTATCACATTACTTCAAAAAATTTCTCCTGAATGGATCCTCTGGTCAAGCTATAAACTGACTTTTATTCTTAACATACTGTCAAAGCTTAGTCGGTGTTAGTTCTTGGTCTTCGTCTTCATTTCGTCAGGGACAGATAAGGTATGGAAAAAGTCTTCCCCTTCTTCGTCGCTATGGCTGCGACAGAAATGATTCTTTTCCCCTTAAGCAGTGTCCTGTTACTATTACTGCCTTCATACCAACGAAGAACCGGTCTAGAGGGATCAGATGTTTGCTGTAGTCTGCTGTATTTTTGTTTATCAGGAGAGACTCCAAAGGATGAAGATAATCTGTTTTAGATTGAAGAAGAATGTAGTTAAAATTCCCTTCAATATCGAGAAAGATGCCAAGCGTGTACTTCTGCATGGCAAGCTCTTTTTCTCGAGACGATGTTCGAGGGTAACTACTGTTAGTAGCCTTTCAGAGATGTTCGATAGAAATAAGCCGAGACCTTTGGGTCGAAAACCTTTTGGACTAATACTACTTTGGCTTGTAATTCAGCGGGGAAGATCTACATGGAGATTTATAGTGCTTTAATGGGTTAATATCTGAGATAGACTACCTGAGCGCCGAGCCAATTGACTTCCGACGAGAGCTTTCCTTAGATTGCTGCCTTTTGAGTTTTCAAATATCTGCTTTCTGTTCAGCTTTTTTGAGAGATTTGTGACAAAATTTATAAAATTGTCAAGAGCCCGTTCTTTCGTTAAAGAGTTTTCTGCTACCTTTCCTAAAATTTAAGATTTTCTATTGGAACAGATAAAGGACATGAGGCCTAATAAGTGACGGTACAGACTATTGGGACTAAATCCACTACGTGATTAATTTTCGGCAATGTCTCAAGCTCGCCGAGAGAAACCGACCTTGCTCTTGGTACCATCAGATCTTATCGAGGAGCGAGATTTATCGCGAGAGGCTTTTATCATGGGCTCAGTCTAGATGTTTTCTGGCTAGGATATGATTTAGTCTTGATCGAGCACAGAACTTCGTTGAATTTTTTTGAATACAGTCTCGTTTTCTTCGTTTTCACATAGTGTTTCGGGTAAATGAGATAAAACAGCTGCTCTAAATGAGGACATTTCTAGTTTTCTAACCATTTTTTTTTCTCAAATATTCAAATCACAAAATACTCACCCACAATTGTGGCGAAGATCAGCACACCAGCCAAGAAATCAGCCACCACAAACAGATACTCCGCATCATTTTCGGGCGTTGGCGTCTCACCAATCGTCGTTAGCGTCAGCGTAGACCAATAAAAGCTATAAATATATTGACGCTGTAGTGTACTATTCCGTGGACCATTCAAATTGTACACCCAATTGTCGGAACCAAAACCGAGGTAATAACTAATCGCAAAATACATGCAGGCATTCCAATGGATCAGCACCAATATAGCGAGCACTACTTTACAAATACGAAAGGCATTCGGATAACCAGTCGCCGTCTCCGTGCGATCAAACCACTCCCACAGACGAGGGGCGCGTAGTAAGCGATTCAAACGTACTATCACGGGGCAGGGTAGGCCACGCGCACTACACGAACTCGGCGACCACCAAATGTAGGCGAGATCGGTGGGCAGCATGGAGAGCACGTCGATGGACCAACCTTTGGTGTGAAAGTAATGACGACGCAGTTTGTAAGCATCACGCACCAAGAGACCTTGATCCAAGTAACCTGTGAGCGAAGAAGGATAGAGAGAGAGAGAGGAAGAAGTAATGAATGAGTAGTGTTGGACTTCTTAGGTGCTGCTTACCTTCGTGCATGTGCACTAATGTATCTATCAGATAAATGGAATCACATAAATAGTCTAAAAAGTACCAAAACGTTGGGGCACGATGATTTATCTCCCAAAATACAGAACGACCCACAACGAAGATTATATTATAGAGCACAGCTAAGGATACGATGCCAAGCCACTGAAAGAGGAGAGAGAGAGAGATAAATAAAATAAAAATCAAGCCACTTGGGAACTGATTTCTATGCTATGTCAAAGTAGCATACTCGCAAATAGAAAAAGTGAGAGTAATGAGATCTAGCAGAGACAGAGAGAGAGAGAGAGAGAGAGAGAGCAATCGAGATAGTTATGACAAAAGTTTCTAGAGAGTTTTCTTTATGCCGCTGCGACAAAGTCAGCTAATCTCTCTCTCTCTCTCTCTCTCTATCTCTCTCTCAGTTAGTGCCTTTACTGTCTACATATGGTATATGTACTCACCCTATAATGTGACTGCAGCGTCGGATTCACCGATAGCCGATTACACAAACGACTTGAGCCGCGTATTTCGCTAGAGAGACCCTCATCGGCTGGTGCTATTGCCGTCGCTGCTGGTCCGCTTGCACCTTCTTCGCTAGCCGCCACCGCTGATGCTGTTGTTATAGCTGTAGTTTTACCAATTTTATCAACATTATTTGTATTGGAGAATTTCTCAAGAAACCAATCGGGCGGTTTGGTGCGACTACGTCGCGTTAAGCGTTGTTTCAGCGCGTTCAGTGTGCGGCGCAGCATGGAAGGCTTTGTGCGTTTTGTTTGATCCTGCAGCGGTCGCGTAGGAAATGACAATGAAAAGAGAAAAAGAAAGGAGGAAAACTTATATTAGTTAGTTCAATAAGGAAGTAAGTTATCAAATATATTAATCAAAATGTAGAGCGATTCACTAAATGTATATTGCACTGTCTTAAAATTGAGCTATAATCCCCGCTTAGATGTGCATGGCTGTTATTAGTGGCATCGTAAGTCACCATCCCTCTTTGTGGCGTCAAACTGTGTAGAATCATAATAACTTTCATATTTGCAATACCAAGCATATATACACATATATATATGACAGCTTTAGCAGACAATGAAAAATGCTGATAGTGACAGCTTTTAATCCGCTAATGTGTCTACTTGTAGGTTATGTGTGTTGCCTGCATGTGCCCATTTCATAATCCATATTCATCATACCAACCATTGTCTTCGAAATGTCAAAAGTTCGTATATGAAATCATAATACAAATGTCACACTGACAACACTGCTGTGTTGTGGCCTTGAGCCGAAAATAACGTTTAAAATTGCGAATTGAATGGAGAATAGAGATTGTCATTTATGAGATTGAGAAGGCTCTGGGGCTGTATATTTCTTAACCCAAGTCAGATTTTAGCTTCAATGAAATATCTCCTAATATCTTGGAATCAGAGCTAAGACTGGGAAAACAAAATTATATTTCTCCAGACCTCTTTACTAGATTACGCTCTTCTTACTCGAATGGATGAATTCGAAATAATTTCATTACTCTGATGATGAAGAAGTTGAAGTTGAGTATTATAAATTGGTTTGGCAGAAATTATATTATAAGACTAGCTCTATCTTTTTGCTGTTACGGTCGATCACGTAAATAACTTTTTATTTCCCAACCCTAGAAGAGGTAACAAACTATTGCGAAGCAATTCTTATCTGCATGTAAGCCACACAACTCCATAGATTGACCCTGAGCTTTGTTAATAGTGATTGAAAACGCTGGTCAAACAGAGAACTGTAGTCGTTTAAATTGAACGAGATTATCGGATGGAATTATAAGGATTCGAGAAATGAGAGGCCTTTGAAATGTCAGGTCAGGTACGCGTCGGGAGGCCTGTCGTCGAAAATTGCGATCAAATCATGGAAATAGTGGAAACAGACCGTCACGTGAGCACTTATTTAAATGCTGAGGAACTAAAGATAAGCCAGAAAACCGTTTGGAACCATTTGCATAACCTTGCACTCAAACAGAAGCTCGATGTTTGGGTGCCACTCGAACTAACGCAAAAAAACATGATGGACTGAATTTTCATCTGCGAAACGCTGCTGAATCGTAACAAAATCAACCCATTTCTGAAGCGTTTGGTGACTGGCGATGAAAAGTGGATCACTTACGACAACGTCAAGCGAAATCGGTCGTGGTCGAAACGCGGTGAGCCGGCGGAAATAAAAAACCGAACGAACTTTTTGCTTGACCAATATGTGTGGTTGTACCTGTTCGATGTCCAAAGTTTTCAAATATTCTGTTGGAAAATTTATTGCTTCATTTGCTTCTCCAACGGTGTCTATTGACTTATATGTGAAGGATTCATTTTAATGTTGGACTGAGTAGTATGGTTGTGATCGTAGACATCTTAGTTTGCAGGAGAGATTGCTCGCTCACACAGCCAACCACAATTTTCATAATGGAGTTGGATATTTTGGAAATCATTAAAGAATATTTTTTTTTAATGTGCTTAAATTGCATAAGTTAAAGGACAATGTAGTCCGTCCCAAAGAGATTGATCAATTGACATTTTTTATACATTCCCAGTAACTGGCGTGAAAATACATCGGCCGAGGATAGATAAACATAGATTGACTATCCTCTTATTTGTGTGTGTTGGTTACTTCTGCGTAGCTCAAAGTCTTTCACGAAGATGTCAATCCATTCGCATCTATGCTTATTTACACTCAAGCTGCAAAATAATACAAATGCGGAGTCAACGTACCTAAGAACGATTTATGCCTTTGTACCGAATTCCATGTAAATGGAACCATATATATATATATATATGTTTTTTTTCGAGAAGGTCTATCCTTGAAGAAAAGGTTTTTGGTATAAAACTTCCCAGGAACGATAGAAGGGATCTGAAAAATTTTGAAGTCAACCAGTCGATTACTGGATTATTGCAAATAAATATGAGATTGCTACGTAACTTTTTTTTTTTTAAAACAGTGCCCACAAGATCGATCGTAACGTTGGCTGTGTGGCACGGAGCGCCGTCTTGCTGGAACCAAATGTTGTCCAAGTCCTCCTCTTCGATTTCCGGGAAGAACCAATCCGTTAATATGGCGCGGTAGCGTTCGCCATTGACCGTAACGGTGGCTCCTGCCGCATTTTCGAAGAAAAATGGGCCAATGATGCCGCCGGCCCATAATCCGCACCAGGATCTCTGAGGATGCATTGGCTTCTCTTCGATCACGTGCGGGTTTTCCGTCCCCCAAATACGACAATTTTGTTTATTGACGTAGCCGCCAAGATGGAATTGAGCTTCGTCGGAAAAGATGATTTTTTGGGAAAAATTCCGGGTCTTCGGCCAAGCGCTAATCTGCCCATTCCTCAATCGCATACACAACCATTTTCGTTCAGCGGTAGGATAAAACTAACTTTCTGTCCAATCAGATGTAACATCAGTGTTACCACACTCAAAATAACCACTAGTTCAAAAATAAAATGTTAGATGGCGGACCCTATATATAGATATTTTTGAAGTACTGTTAAAGTGCAGTGTCTAAGCTTGATGGGTAGGTAAGAGAGGAACATCTTCCTTACTCTAAGTTTTCATCTTCCTGAAGTTTTTCATATTCAAAATGGAATAATTGCCACTAAAGTCATACCTGGTGCTGCAAAAAGTATATTTATTCAGTGTCCACTTGAGACATTCATATAATCATTAGTACAGAAAATGACAGGAAGTAATAAGCTGAAAAGCCTAAAAGTATGCGGAGAGCGGACAAATCAAGTATAGAGTCTAGCTCGCTTAAATAAAATCATTAATAAGTCACACTATTTTTGTTGTAATTCCAAAAGTTCTGGGACTCAACAATAAAAACTATACATTTATAAATTTAAATAAACAATAATTTCAGAATATTCAATATGTGTGCTAAAGACAAAAATGGAAATAAGGCAAATCTTCAGGGATATTCTCTAACACAAAACGAGTATTCTAATTGGTTTTTACCTATTTCTGCAGTTTCTAAAAGCATTGAAAATTATGTAAATTTTTTTTTAATTAATATTTTAAGTACGCCAATGTAAATCTATTAGATTCTAACTTCAATATACCACAAGAGGATTCCATGAAAAATTATTTCAAAGTGTCTTTATCACCAAGATTTTAATTAAATATATTGAGTCTAAAATACTAGAATATCTGAATATTTATTTTGACAGTTTTCTAAGCATAGTATTATCACTCTTAAACACTAGTCTAAAGACAAGTCCGTTTAAGTGCACGAAATGGCCTTGAAGATGTTCAAATTGTCGAAGTCGCTAGAAAATTGATAATTACAATATCTTGATCTTCACTACGCAATCATATTAGAAAAATAAAGGTTAAAAAATACGAAGAAGAGGCGACTCCTACAAGATATGGTACGAGCTTTGAGTTGCTGGCACAATCAATCTTTCGACTTTCTGGTCAGCTCTATTGAATTTCAGTTCATATTAAAGCGAAAAATGGAATATATTTAGCGATAGCTAAGAAGCTCCATCGCTACACGTCCGTGGTGGGATAGATACCTATAATTGAAGAGGAAATCAAGACATATATGCAGAAAAAGAAAGAGGCCGGGATGCGTATACAATGCGCCAATTTCCGTAGGATAAGTGTTCTCAATATCGCATATGATATCTTATAAAGAGTATTGAGTGAAAGACCAAAATCCACTGGACCTTATAAATGTGGGTTTAGAACTGGTAAATACACTACTGATTA
This sequence comes from Ceratitis rosa, assembly GCA_037013455.1. Lineage (NCBI taxonomy): Eukaryota > Metazoa > Arthropoda > Insecta > Diptera > Tephritidae > Ceratitis > Ceratitis rosa. Next base: position 4,002,306 of record JAWMAG010000005.1, on the reverse strand, counting down.
ATCGCCCAGCTAGTTGAAATTGTTAAAATTTATTACAAATTGTGGGACGATTGTTCAAGCGACTTAATTTATTCAAGCTACTTTAATTTATGTATATAAATAATTGCTAATTGAATTTTAAAAATAAAAATAATTTATGTAGTTGTTTACCATTTCGTTGGTTCCAGTTATTGTAGAAACATCAACCGAGTGCACCATTTTGAGTTTGCTTTTTTATTTGTATTTTTTATTTAGCTTAATTTGTTGCAAGCCTTTGAGACAAAGAAAATTTTTCAATTTTTATTTTTCCAAACACATAATCTGATTTCTAATTCCGTATGCGACAAAGTTAAGCACTTCATTTGAAAAGAATTACGCAATTCAATTTTCATACAATTTTTGTATAATTTTGTTTTGTCGCCATTGTTGCCAAATGTCTCATCACTTCTACATTTCAAAATCACACCTTATTCACTTGGGTAAGAAATATACTATGTATAATTAAACATTCCAAAGAAATTTTCAATAAATTCACAGCTGTCGTCATTCACTCATTGCCTATTACATTACGCATTGTAAATGAAATATTCTTTTTTTTTGTAATTTATTGTAATTTATAAATAAGTTAGATAATAAAAAATTAAATCGAAATTAAAATTCCGCTGCACGTTGACAGAAAAACAGTTTAGAAGCTTATAAGCTTCTACAAGCAGACGTATGAGTTTGGTGCGGTAGCGGCGGGGCGTATGAGCAACATACTTGTATACAATTCACATATGAGTAATTTATTATTTTTTTTTTTTCGTCTAACAATTTGTGCTGCTTGCGCACAACGAGTTGCGCATGTGCGTATAAATTACACAATTTGTACTTCAAAATTATTTTTAACGGCAAAAATTAAAAAAAAACAAAAAAAAATCACAATTTTTTTCTAAGAATAAATTAATTTTCGTCGTGATTTTTTTTTAGCAAGTTAAACGCTGCCGGTATACACACCATGCGGTTTAGCGGTAGTTAGTTACAAGTAAATAGTATGTAATGCTTAGCACTTTCGCAGTTACGCGCCACTGTGCTGTTGCTGTCATTTTGGGTGGCGCATGCGCAAGCATTTATACGACGCGTATATCAAACGCCTTGTTTACAACAACTTTATTACTACTTGTTGTTAATAAATACATAGTTGTCAGACGTTTATGGTTAGACAACAAATTTCCGTGCCTATAAATGCAAACCAGCAAATGGCTTTACAAATTTTCCATCGAAAAGTTGTTTGTGAATTTTTTTTTTTTTTTTTTGAGATCTTATGTGTTTTGTAAACAATTTTTTTTTTTTGGTTGTGAATATTATTTACAAACTTTTTTGATATACATATTAAACACTCTTTGAGCAAAAGTTATATATTTTTCCCAATTTTTTTTTTCTTTTTAATATATTTTTTAAAGTTATTTTCACGTGATATTTTCTGTTCACATTTAAAAATCAAAGTTTAAAGTTTTTTTTATATTTCAGGTATACCTATAAAGAATATTTTTTAACTAAATCTTTAATAAAAATAAGTAGTAGTACAATTTTATTAAGGAGTTACAATTTATATATTGTTTTTATGTATTACTCTTCTGGCCAAGAAAAAATATTCTCATCTTAAAATTGCATTAAAAGGATCCGGAAATTTTACCTATTACTTGAATAGCAGATAGAATGATCTCAAGATGTGACTTCATACGAAATTTAATAACTTTGTTAAGAGGCGCAATAAGTACGAGCAACAAAAACACCACAAAATTAAAGAGGCAGGAGGTAAGGAGAAATCACAATAGTTGAAACCATTAATAACATAGTTTATGTAACAGATAATGCAGCGCTCACATCATCATCATCGTTACATACCATAAAATAAGGCCTTCTACCGTGTATATCTGTCTGTCTGTGCTGGATAAACTCTACATTTACTAAACGGATTTTCCTGTGTTTGCCACCAATATATAGTGAGATTTTTTGGGAAGGATAAGGCTTATAATTTTTATTAAAAAATTGGAAATATTGATATTTAAATTTAGAATGTTTGTGAGATCTCGAAAAAATATTAAGCGATTTTTAAATATTTTTGTTAAGTTCAAAGTATTTGCGCCACAAAAGCAACTGATGTATTATTAAGCATTTCTTATTTTGCGTGGTAAAAACTTGTTTTTAGAACCAAAGATAATGCAAGCTTATTCGTTTAACAAACACAAGCAACAGGAAATTGATATTATTGATAAAAGCACTACAAATGTAAAATTTGTTGGTACCTCAAATCTCTTCACAACGTTTTGGTTAATTTCAAAAGTGATTTTTTTCGTAAAGGTAGTTTAAAAACGTTCACGAATCAAGCAAAATGAGTCTGCACTAATGTCATCCAAGTCCAATATACATCAAAAGAAAATTTCGCTTAATGTATGGTGGAATGTAAGGATAAATTCGCCTTTGAGCTGCTTTTCTGATTCCCAAATATGGCAATTTTGCGTAGAAACGTCACACATCGGGGTAAAGTGTGTTGATTAATTCAAAAATAAAATTTCAAGGTACAAGTAAATTTTTGGTCCATCACTAGCTTAACAAATATTTAGAAAAATATGTACAGTTTTCTTGCAATATTCTCTGAAATTAAAGGGTTCGTATAGAAATATCAAATCTCGTCAATTTGCTTCTACTTTATGGAAATAAATATTTGGAAGTTAAACACAATTGAATTTCCTCTATGGTTGATGAAAAAGTATGAAACGCATTCACAGAAACAACATCTACACAAAAATATTATTTATGTGGAACTAGCTCGAAAGATTTTGAGCTCATAGTTGTTTCTAGTGGGCACGATATTGACGTGAAAAAGCTTTGTGACTACGCTTTAAATACTGGAATATAATTCGTTGAATGTTATCCTTGTTATTTCACAAATATTTCATCCATGGACCAGAGATAATATTCTACGCCCTGTTACCAATCGAATAATTGTCAGAAGAAGCTCAGAAAGCACGAAATAAAGCTTTTAAGACTTTTAGAGAACATTTTTCCGGCAAGTGCAACAGAAAAAACAAATTAAGACATATTTAATAGACCTTTAATCAGTTCTGACCCTGTTATAACTACCAGAAGAAAATTACCACAAAAAAAAGTCTGAGAGATGATCGTGATGGGGAGTGGCAATTATAATGAAATTGATGATGGTGATGATGAAGGCGATGATGACAATTTAAGCGAAGATGATTATGATCACGAAAATGGTTATGGTGACGAAGAAACAGTTTATATATTTTAAATAAAATTTGAACCTTAATTAATTGAAAATTGTTGGAAACCGATGCTCACCATGTTTTTGTTTTTGTTTTTATGATATAAAATAAATCATACATATAACTCTAATTGCATTATTTCTTTTCTTTTTTTTTGATTAATTAACTAAAAAAACAAATAACCGTTCCGTAATTACAATGCTTGTGGGAATTATTCTTCATTTTGAGCATCATTTACCCCACTGTGCGCCGTCAGACAGTGCAAAATGGACCTTGTCGGTCAACAAATATTTCTTTTTCACAAAAATCAGTTTTAGACTTAGTCATTCGCAACTATTTGATCAATTCTTTGGTGAAGTAGAAATTAGTTCGGTAATATTCTTCTATTTGTTGTTAATTATTTTTTTACGTAGAAAAAAGTTTCAAATAATCTTTCAAAATGAGTCGCAAAGTGATTCCACTGGATCCAGGTGCTGGACGTCGTGTCGATAGAACACTCTGTCTGATAACTTCATTTAGTTCATTCGAGCGTTTTGGTCGTTGTTACAGGACACTGTCCTGTCGAAGAATAGTGTTATCAGACTGTTACTAATGACAATACTGTTTTCGAGTATATCCACGATCATTTAACACAATTGCATTCAATATCGATATTTGTTAAAATTTTATAGCCGTTTGGTGTATGCCAAAGTTATTCAATGTTTACATATCGACAGGAGCTATTAAAGTGTTTGTCTAGTACTTGTAAGGATTATATTATTATTTAAATACAAAATGAACGATTATGTGATTTATACGGAAGTATTGTTTAATAAATATTTGATATCAGACCACTGGAAGCACAGATCCTTAATAATTATATTTAATTTTTTTTTTATTTATTGATTGCTTTCTTCTTTCCAAAAGCGATATTAAGTTTTTTTTTGGTTAAAACTTTATTTCGGTTTTGATTATCATTTGCACTCTTTGCAATAATATCAGACTGAGAGATAATAGTAATAAACTTATATATTTTTAAATTAAGTTATATTATTTAATTATTTCAATCCACATTTTCCACAAAATAAATTCTTTTTAAGACTTTTAAATATATTTGTTATTTTGCCATTTAATGCACAAATATGTAAGTTTAGTTCAACCGCAAGTAGTAAATAAGTAAGTAAGTTTATAATTATTTTTTCAATTGAATTTTTTTTCCACTACACTCAACTAACTCAAATCACACGTAAACAGCCTTTATCTCCTTTGCAGCGTTTTGCGTTTTGCGATTTGAGGCGCACACGCATGCGCGTTGAACACGTTACTATGACTACCAGCGACACTGCCACCGTCAGAGCCAATGCAAAAACGCAATTATCAACGTTATAATCAATCTATTCTCAAGCGTAGTTAACTGTGAGAGGCTAAAAGTAGTGATGAGCGCGTTTGTAACGTCAAATAAAAAAAAAAAGTAAATTAAAAAATAATAAAATTAAAAAATAAAAATAAAAAAATAAACAAAAGTGATTCCAATTGAGCAACAATAACTTGATATTTTTGTTTCTTTTGACTAACCATTTTCAGTTGGGTGTGCGTTTACAGTGAGTTGAGCGCTGGGGTTCAATTAAAAATTTGTTGTTAACACGGTTGCCAATTAATTTGACAGAAATTGTTGTATCATAGGCGATTTGGTTGATTTGCAAATAAAGTTTTTTTTTTTTTGAATATTTTTTTAGCTGTTACTGTGAGTATTGATTTCGATTTTTCTGTTTTTGATCTTATGTATAGAAATATATATAAATTATGTATTGTCGTGTGTAGTTGAGTTTGGGATTTTTATTATTTCAGCGTTTTTTTATGTTTTGTGTTGCTATCGCAGCAACTCGTTGACAATGCTGGCGGCAATTCATTGCTTAGGCCTTTGGTTTTATTTTATTTATATTTATTTATTACATTTTTTTATTTTTGTGTTTATTTTATATTTTTATTTGTATTTTTTAGTTTTATTTTTTATTTTTACTTATTTTTTTATTTTTCTTTTTATTTTATTTTCCTTTACAACTTTTTTAATTAATTTTTATTACAAGCATTTTTTTGTGTTTTATAGTTTAAGTAAAATCTGTTTTTTTTTGTTGCCTGTAGTTTTATTTTAAACTAATTTACATAAATATGATTGAAATAATTAATTGCTGTTTTTAAATTTATGAAGTGACACCGTATAATATGCACAATTATCACTAAAGATTACGGTTAACTGTATAATTAATACTTTGTTATTCACATTTGATTGAGTTTTGTTGACAAAGCGGGTTCTGAGAATTGTTTATGCAAAAATAATGTGAACGAACGATCGTTTTGACAAAAATTAAATTACCTTTTTGCAAACAAGAATGAGAAAATTATGAATGTAAATCATTTTGGTGACCTAGAAAATTTCGATTGATGAATTTCAAAATTTATAATTGGTGAATTTTTGAAATTTTGCATCTCTTTTAATGTGTATTTGAAGAGCAACGGATGTATATATTATTTATATATCCTTATATATGTGTAGTCAAAAAAAAATATATTTTTCTAATATATGGCGTTGTTTATCTGCATCTCTCATTGCTTAAGTCCGATCGGGTTCCGCTAGATGGCGTTAGAAAAATGACATTTTGTACTAAAAAATCCTTTCTGGCAGTTTTGTGATTGGTTGATTCGGTTTTGTTTGAGCGTGCCTCAAAGATGGAAACTAGCAAAAGGGAAAATACGCTATATTTTACAGTTTTTTCTTCGATATAGGCGAAAACGTGAGATAGGCGGCTGAAAATGTGAGTAGCGTCCTATAGTCCTATAGTCCTTATACTGTAACAGCAAGTCATACGCAATTTCGGTTTCGTCGATTCCGTTCCGGTAATTTTGATGTCAAAGATGCACCACGCACTGGAAGATCAATTGTCGAAAATGTCGATAACATCATGGACATTGTCGAGTCCGACCGTCATGTAAGCACCGATCGACTGGTTTAATTGTTTTGTCAGATTGCTTGGTTCCTGGGAAGATTTATGCGAAAGATAAATCAGGGACTGATCTCAAAAGAAACGGACCAGGATCCAAGCTCGATTTGCTTGAACGTAATTCATACTTTTTACGGGAAAGGGATCACCAATAAAACAAGAGGTAGTTCGATTTGGATATAAACATAGTGCTTTTTGCTTATTTCGGAGCATTCATATTGACATTTTGCTGAAAGACTTTGAGCAGCGGAGTAGTGATCCTCGCATAAAAATAAGTAGATAGATCAATCTATTTGAAATGTATAGAATCAATTCTTGACTAAAAGACTCAACGTTGTAGCGACATGTATAAACTCTGCAAATGACCACCAATTTGCGAGTCAATTCGCAAAATGATCCATCAGCCTATGTACTTTCATGCCACTTACTGGAAATAGGGAACGGCAAAATGTCAATTGGTCGCATTTCCGTACAGATTACATTACCCGATAAATTCTGCAGTTAACGTCAAAAGTAGAACCGATTCGCGGAGTATTCCCAAATATGCCATTCAATTATAGCGAACAAACTAAGATTTCTACGACATCTACTGGATGAGGGAATACATCCCACTGCACATATATGGTATAAGTACTAAATTTCCAAATCGGTGAGTATAATTTTTAATACTCCGTAATATCAATCAGCCGAAACACAGCAATGGTACACCTTTCAAAAGTGAAGATGTTCTCTTTCTTCGAAACACTAGTATTCTGTCCGATACTGACTTTCTACTCAAACGACTACAGTACCATGTTCGACTGGCGTTTGCAATCACTATCAACAAAGCTCACTGTCAGGCTTTGGAATTGAGTGGTCTACCTTTAGATACAGATTGCTTGACTGTTTTAGGGTTAGCGAAACAGATAACCTTTTATATTTGCTTGGTGGATAGTAAAACAAAAAATGTTGTATACCCATAAGTATTGAATTAATAAAATTATGATGAAAAGCAGGGAAGTGCTGGAGCGATTTTTGGCTGACCTCCTCCTTCAATTTATGGGGTGCGTTGTGATGTTTATCCAACAAGTGGAGGGACCTGCAGTTTATCCTAAGCCGCCTCCGAGCGGCCGATGGATAAATTATAATTAATAAATAAATTAATAAATTAATTTTTTTATAATTTTGGATGTTGAGCTAACGAGGACTCAAACCTTGACCTTCAGAATAGCAGGTCGCAATGCTATATACTCGGTTATCGCGGCCGTCGTCGGATGTAAAGTCCGAGATAAATTCCACTGGTACTTCTGTTATTTGCACTAGTTTAAGTTCTAAAAACGTCAAAATAATAGATCGTTAACTAATTTGATTTCATTTCAATTATTTTTAAAAATTTTAACGCAGCATATAGAGCTCTTATGTTCTAAGGTCTCTCTTGAGGCGGAGAAAATTTAATGAGGTCGTTTGAAGGCTTTTTTGAGGGAGGTTCGTCATTGTAAAGCTCTAAAATCACTCAACAACAACTGGCTTTAAGAGAACTGTCAGGTGTAATAAGTACCATCGAATTAAGTAAGTACTATCACTGGTGATACATCGACCGTTAAACGCAGTCTTCACCTAGGAAAGGGCCAGTGACACTTAGTCAACAACATAACACGAAAAACCGTGAAACTCCTCCAAAAATCATCCAACTAAATCTTTCTCCAAAAGAGCTATTTTATTTTTATTTTTTTATTAAAATACATATTTATAGATTGATCCCAGATATTACAGTCATATATATGTTTATACCCGCTGAAACGATCGTCGGCCGACTTCAGATACTACAGATTGGCTTAGCTGATACGCTGGGTACGTAGTACATAGCGTCACATGCATTATTATACCTTTCCTGTACATGAAATTTTATATCAATTTAATATTCGGAGGTAAGTTGGAGAACAATATCATATAGCCTTTATACAACTGATTTGTTCATATGTGACGTTTGATGTAAAAATCCGTCAAAGAGCATCTGAGAGCTTGAGATTTTGCATTCTACATAGGTATATACATGTAAACAAAAATTTTTCATGTATGAGTATTCATATTAAAACTTATAATGAAATATCATAATTTGATATGATCATCGAGTTTTTTTTATTTTTTCTTATTTTATTTTATTTTGCTTTGCTTTGATTTATTTTATTTTATTTTATACTTTATTTTATTTTTTTCTATTTTATTTTTTTTATTTTATTTTATTTTATTTATTTTTTATTTAATTTAATTTAATTTAAATTTAATTAATTTTACATTTTTTAATGAATTTAATTTAATTTTATTAATTCTTATATTATTTCATTTTATTCTTTTGTCTTACTTTATTTTATATCATGTTATTTTTATTGTTTCATGATTTTTTTGTTTGGTTCTAATTTTTGTTTTTATTTTATTTTATTGAGTTTAATTTTTTTGTTTCTGTTTTATTTTACTTATTTTATTTCGTTTTAGTTTACTTTACTTTATTTTATTATATTTTAATTTATATTATTTTATTTCATTTTATTTTGTCTTGTGTTATTTTATTTTATTTTATTTTATACATTTTCCTTAATTTAATTTAATGTTATTAATTTTTTCGTAATTCATTTCATTTTTTTGTCCTCGTTCATTTAATTTAATTTAATTTTTTTTGTTTTATTTTATTTTATTTTAATTTATTTTTTTTTTGTATTTTATTTATTTAATTTAATTTAATTTAATTTAAGTTAATTTTATTTTATTTTATTCTATTTAATTTAATTTAATTTTATTTTAATGTATTTGATTTTATTTTATTTTACTTTATTTTATATTTTTTATATTTTTTTATTTTATTTTATTTTATTTTATTTTATTTTATTTTATTTTGTTTTATTTTATTTTATTTTATTTTATTTTATTTTATTTTATTTTATTTTATTGTATTTTATTTTATTTTATTTAATTTTATTTAATTTTATTTTATTTTAATTTATTTCATTTATTTTATTTTATTTTATTTTATTTTGTTTTGTTTATTTTAATTTCTTTTTTTTTATTGTTTGATTTTATATTATTTAATTTCATTTAGTTTTATTTTATATTTTTTACTTAATTTAATTTCAGTTTATTAATTTTTATTCTATTTCATTTTGTTTTTTATATTATTTTATTTTTATTTTTTTTTTTTTGTTTGGATCTATCTTTTGTTTTTTTTTTTTGTTATTTTCTTTGATTTTACATTATTTTATTCTAATTTATTTTACTTTTCCTTATTTTGATTGAGTTATTTTATATATTTAATTAGTCGATATAATTTTTATTATATTTTTTTCTATTTTATTTTGTATAATTCTCTGGCATATTATTGAAATCAAAGCTTGTCCCATAAGAATATTTTTAGTTCCTCATTACTGTATTTAAAAGGCAAGACCTGACCTATCCAAAAAAACGACCACAAAAATTTTGTATAAAGAGTTTACTATGCCATTCAACCATAATATATGCAGATGATTGAAATGCAACACTGTATCTATCATTATCATTCATAAAAAGTGCCAAAAATATTTATATGATATTTATGAAAACCAAGTGCCTAAATACCTTCACTTTGTATGTAAGAATGTATGTATATGCATAACTATACAACACATTTAGATTTAGAAAAAAAAAATAACAATACGGTGGTCAATAGTGGAAAAATATTGATATTGTGAATGAAGAATATTGTGTATTTTGATTTCTTTTTTTTTCATTTGTTCATTGTCATCACGGCGCTCCCAAATGACCACTTGGTGGACACATTTGGATAGCACGTGCCATGGATGGCTAATGAGCTTCGTCGACGACGACTGCAACACAACGATTTTATACAATAGTATATTGGTGATTTGGTGAATTGCTGCTGGCTATCGGTTACTGGTCACTCAATGTGTTGGTGGATTATGCGGGTGATGGTGTTTTGATAATACATGGAAGCACAAATACATGCATAGGCTCTATATATGAAAAAACACGTGCCAACACGTGAGTGTAGGCAACGCACTTACATCGAACATATCATTTATCGTACTTACGTGTAAACATACCAATGTTTAGTAATGCTTACTGTGAGCACTTTTGTATGCTACTTTATTTCATTGCCATGTATTGACACTCATTTAAATAATTATGCTTGTTGGAAGTGCTAAAAAATGGTACATTGACCCTTAATAAGCAACATACATATATAATTATTTTATATTTTTTTCACCATTTAATTGTATTTCTTTTTATTTTACTTTATTTTTTAATTATTTTCTTTAATTTTGAATAAATATTTTTTATCTCATTTTGTTTGCTTTTGATTTCAAGTGATTCTATTTTATTTTATTTTATATTATTTTTTTTTTAATAAATTCTTTTTAATTTATTTTTATTTTATTTAACTTCATATTTTTAATTTATCTACAATTCTTAAATATATATTTTTCGCTTTATTTTTTTTCAAGTTATTTTATTTATATTCACAACTTTTTTATTTTTATATTTTATTTCATAAATAAATAAAGTTATTTCATTTTAAAATTTTTTGTTACATGTTTTAATTTGATTTATGTTACTTTATTTAATTTCATTTAATTTTTTTAATTTTGTTTTATATCGTTTACTTTATATTATTTGATTTGCTTTAAATTTATTTTACCTTATTTTACTTCATTTGAATTAGTTTATTTTTTTTACGTTTATTATGTTTTGTTTCATTTTATTTTACCGTTTTTGTTTTCTTTATTTTATTTTATTTAATTAAATTTTTTTATTTGGTTTTCTTTATTTTGTTTATTTAATTACAATAATAATTTTTTTTGTATTTTATTTGATTATAAAATTTTATAAAAAATAAAATGTTTTTTAATTTAATTTAATTTTATTAATTTCATTATATTTCATGTTATTTCATTTTGTTTAATTTAATTTAATTTTATTTTAATTTATTTTTTTCATACCTATTATTCGATTTTATTTTTTTTTTACATAATTTATATTTCATTTTATTTTTATATAAATATTATATAAAAAATAATATTTTTTTACATTTAGCAAGAAATGTGTTAATAATATTTATATATGATTATGTGTTTTTCACTACAGTAAATTTGTAATATCAGCTAAACAGACGCATAAATTAAAAACCTGGCAAATAGTAAAATGAATTTTCTTGATTAATGCATATCTGTTAGCGCTTATATAATTTTATAATTATGTAAATTTATTTGCGCATTTGTTCATTAGTAACTACTAAAATATGAAAAGTGTAAACGTTTTGTTGCTTGACACTGAATTTTGATGAGTATCGTCAATGGTTATTTTTTAATATAATTAAAAAAATTATAAAATATATTTAAAAATTTAATACAAATATAAGTAATAAAAATTTAATAACTTAGAATTAGTAGTTTTGATTTAAGAGTGCTTAACTTAGAATGTTTATATTTATCTAAATAGTCTTGGATGAAAATAGTTTGTGACAATTTTTCTTAATAAATTATAATGATGATTAACCTTCATATTTATTTCTAAGGGGCACATAACGAACTACATTACTTCATTAACATTTTTAAACCATTACTTAGTACATATAAAAATACATTGATATGCATGTACATATAATATATTCACTTAGGCATTCCCTACTGGAACTTCTGCCCACCCTACAGGGAAATATACTATCTAGTTGCTAATTAGAACGTTAAATAATGCCTTGCTTTAAACTGTTTTAATTTTTTTTTTTAATTTAAGATTGTTTATATTAACAGCAATTATTATTATTATTTATTTGAATATAAGAAAATTAAAAAAAAATTTAAAACTAATTTTTAATTGTTACCTTTGTCTCAAAACCGAACTAGTAGTGTTTGTTGGTCATTTTGCACTAGTATATATTGCACTAAATTCTAACCTTCCTCATTTGGAAGAAATTCTGACTGGTGACTGTTTTCGTAATAGTTTTTAACTGCTTCTTTTAGCGGCAGGGTACACGTAACATGCATATACATACATATTTATTTATGTGTACATATATAGTCACTCATACGCATTGTCAACCCGTATTCAAGTGCGTACGCGACTAACCAAATAGCAAGTGAACTTTTATGGCTGACAGACTAAAGGGTGATTAGAGTAGAATAGAGTAGAGTGGTCGCCACAACAATAACTGTTTATAGGAGGAAAAAAAGAGTGCGCCGTGTTTTTGACATTTTATACGTTACACGTCAACCACTTTCGTATGCGTTGAGGTCACGGTTGTGGTGACAAAAAACGGAAGTGAATCAAGGCAACAGCAGCGCGACGACTGCTGATGACACAAAATTTCATATATATTTTACTCCGAGCTTACATTTGCACATACCAGGTGTACAAGTATGAAATGTCGGTTCGAACATATAGATGTCTCGCAAACGTAAATATTTATCGATTGTCATAAAACTTTGACCTTGTGAAGTGTCAACCTTGACTGTCGAACCACCATAGTTTTGCGCGAATCGAGCGTCATTATCGTTTACTCTCAGTGCAGTCAACATGTCGAGTTTCGTGCCGAATAAAGAGCAAACGCGGACAGTGTTAATTTTCTGTTTTCATTTGAAGAAAACAGCTGCGGAATCGCACCGAATGCTTGTTGAAGCCTTTGGCGAACAAGTACCAACTGTGAAAACGTGTGAACGGTGGTTTCAACGCTTCAAAAGTGGTGATTTTGACGTCGACGACAAAGAGCACGGAAAACCACCAAAAAGGTTCGAAGACGCCGAACTGCAAGCATTATTGGATGAAGACGATGCTCAAACGCAAATACGGCAAGCTACCAACAACAATTGATCAATTTGAACCGTGCGCTTCAGAGAAAACGACCGGAATATCAAAAAAGACAACACAAGGTCATTTTTCTCCATGACAACGCTCCATCACATACGGCAAGAGCGGTTCGCGACACGTTGGAAACACTCAATTGGGAAGTGCTTCCGCATGCGGCTTACTCACCAGACCTGGCCCCATCCGATTACCACCTATTCGCTTCGATGGGACACGCACTCGCTGAGCAGCGCTTCGACTCTTACGAAAGTGTGAAAAAATGGCTCGATGAATGGTTCGCCGCAAAAGACGATGAGTTCTACTGGCGTGGAATCCACAAATTGCCCGAGAGATGGGAAAAATGTGTAGCTAGCGACGGCAAATACTTTGAATAAATGATTTTTTCTTTTTCCACAAAATTTAACGTGTTTTTTGATTTAAAAAAAACGACATTTCATACTTGTACACCTGGTATAAATACATAGCTATGTTTACAAGTTTGTATGTATATCAGTAAGACATTTTGTTATTGCCTCTTAATATATGACAACCGCAGAATTGTCGCGCCAAAATGACTTCAGATGGCAGCAGAGGAATTTTCGCAGCGAAGACATGCAAATATACATACCATACATATGTAGTTATGTATGACCGCCACATATATTTTATATTTGCTCATATCTGCATATAAATACTTAAAATATATGTATGCGCTTGAATTGAACTGAATATAATGTCATTTTCATACTTTGCAGCTTACAAGCTTATACATATTACTTGTGTTAAACGCATTTTGTGCAGACTCATGCCTGAGTGTTTTTGTGTTCATATATAAAAGCGTTAATTTTCTTTATGAAAATTGTCAAGTGCAGCTCTTCTCATTGCTGTGGCTTTCTCAACTTTACTTTATATGCATACATATAACTCAAAAAGAATTTTTTTTTTTTGGAATTATTAAGAATTCTTTATTTAATAATTCATTCATTGAGATATGTTTTATTTTAAATAAATTTTTTTAACGGCATGAAATGAAGGAGTTTGTTGAACTCAATGAAACTCAATAAATTTTAAATATTTTAATATGTGAGGATTAAAAGGTTTCCACTTGAGATTTGAATTGAGTTTGAAATAGATTCCTATTAGACCAATTTTGGAGTATTTAAGCGCTTTTCACCCGATGCATTTTTATATATTTCCTAGGAATGGTGGGAGGTGGTTGATTTCCTGTGAGAAACATTATTCCCTGAAGAAAGGCGATTTCATTAGTAAGGCGAGATTTATAAATGTAGTCTCATTGACCCTCGAATGTGTGCTTTTTTAAGTTTGGTTTTCAATGTGGTATAAATATCAAGTAAAATGTTTTCAGGGATGAAAAAAGTTAAATAATTTTTAACGATATCGCAATAGATTCTTTTAAAAGTTTGTTTTTGCAAAATCTAGGTTGAAAAGGTCAAGAAATTGTGAAAAACAAGTAACAAGGAAGACTAAGCTCGGGAGGAACTGAATATTTGGTACTCCACAGATCGGTCAAAAATTTCAGGTATATCATATGGAAAGTAGATCTCTTACTGGACCTTTGTCAGCCGTCCCCATTAATGGTACCATGCTTATCGAGTTTGGTTGAGTTCTGTTCTTAATTATTCGAACTTGAGTCAAACGAGAGATGAAAAATTAAAAATCTGGAACAAGAGCGCTGTTGTTGCACGATTGCGTCCATATTCAATTGGTGTTTATAAATTATATAGGTACATTCGTACCCAAGATATACCTTTTGACCCAATAGAGGGTCTACGTCCAACCAAAACTTTTTTAACACTCCATATTTTTTCTGTTTAATTCCATCGTCTGTAACAAATATGGCTTTAACTGCAAATTCAGTTACTGAATTACGTACATTTTTAATTGCCGTTAGGTAGAAGATGAACGTAGTTGTGTCAGAAGGATTGTGCAAACCATTTTGGAAGAGTGGAGGTGCTTGTGATGAATCTAGGCCTTCAGGAGGTTCTTTGCGATACCACTGGGACGGAAATTCCCTCATACTACCATTTCCTAACTTTAACGATATCGTTAAGGAAACTATTGCTGATAGTTGTTAGTATTTTCTTATATAAAGTTTCCTCTTTCTTTCACTTTTTCGTCTGGCCACCTTTGTTTGCTTATTGAGCAGGTCATCACCTAAATATTCACAAGTAGCCATAGATATTGGCCTTTACCTGGATGTAAGCGTAAAGTGTTGCCTAATCTAGCTATTTCATCTGCCTTGCAGTTACCCCGGATATCTTTGTGATTTAGAACCCATTGCGGATTTATCACGTAATAAAGGGTCCCTCAAAATAAAAGCAGTATTGGAATTAAATAGAAAATACAGTTTTAAGTGTTTCGATTGTAGTTTTTTTTTATTGAATCATAAAGTACATCCTCCTTTTAAGCATGCGTGGTCGTAGGCTTATTGTAATAGGTCAGACCTGTGATAGGCTTCAATTGTTTTGTTAATTGAATTTCAGCATAGAGTCACAGATATTTAGTGAGTATACGCTATAATTTGCAATTCTTGTCCATGACGCAGAAATGAGGTTCCTGAATTGTCCCCGAGACTTTTACGCACTGCATCTTCAACGGATCCTGTCTCTGGGAATTTTTCAATTAATTTCTACACTTTCAACGAAGTTGGAAAACTATTTCGATCACATTTTGTAGGAAATATTCGAACTGCGACCGCTAAGCTTTCATTGCTTTTGAAATATTGTTGTAACCATAATGAAGACTCCTTGATCTATCGTGTAACGCTCCATTTTTACTAAATCTGCCGACTGACTACATAAATGTCGGCAACTTTACATCTTGCGTTAATTTCTGCAAATCCTGGACAATTCTAGCCCTGTCAAGGGTTCAAGACACTCTCTCCCTATCTATGATGGGATCCCGAATGACTTTAGTGATTTCTGAGCCGCTGAACTATCTGTGTGATCCAAAATTGGTTAAAAGATGTCAATTTTTACATGAGTATGGCTAAAAGGAACAGGCCTAATGCATATACTCTGTGGGAATAATAGAGCTGAAAATAATTATAACCGTTTTTAGTAGTTGAAGTTGGCATTTTTCCACTGTTATTGTAATAAAATTTTAATATTTATTTTTTTTTTTTTTGAATTATTTTCTGGTCATTTTTAGACAGTATAATAGCTTCAAATTTTCATATTCGAACAATTCAATTTTATTCTAAATGTTCATATGAAAAATCTTAATTTAAATAAATTTTCAGCCTCCAATAGCCTGTAAACCATTTTGGGTCATACAGTCCATTGGAGTAATCCATTAGGTACCCCTCTGTAGTCAACTACTGGATTAACTTGCGTCTCGCTACAACCTTGCTGTTAGCCAATGATTGCTCGTATTTTAACGATCGCTTTTAGTAATTGCGTGTGATGCGTGTGCGCAAAAAATTCTTAGTTGTATACGAAAAATGAATTGAAATTGAATCAATTTCGTTTCGTTGGTGAGCTCTGCTCTTATATAGAAGATGAGAGGGGATTAACAAAAGTTTGGTAAATTGACCAGAAAATAAATTCTTTTTATATTTATTCGTAATCTTTGTCCTTTTATATTTTCTCTACATAATCGCCATTGATTTCAATGCATTTCTTAAGCCTATAAATCCACTTCTGAAAACAGTCTTCAGCATTAACCGCATTAATTATCTCCTCGTTGCTATTAAATACCATTAAATACCATTTCAAATTTTTTTTTCAGGTTTTAGAAATAACCAGAAATCACAAGGTGATATATCGGGGAATATCATGCTGAACGTATTTCTTCGATCCCAGAAATCGCAATAAAATTACTCGTTCCTTCAGCTGTTACCATCTGATTCTTTTCCAGTGGAATAGCAGCTATGGTTTCATATCGGGTGAAGTAAACTGACATCATTACTTTTGCTACTGACTTTTGTTGCTTAGATTTTACGGGTGGGTTTGCTCCTGTTGGGCTTCATACCATGGTCTGCTGTTTGGTTTCTTGATCGTACTTATAGAACAAAGATTTGTCACCAATAACGACTTTACTACAGTAGCTAGACTGACCATTTTCGAATTTGTTAAGAAAAATTGAGCAAAATGCACTCGAGCCTCTTTGTGGGCTTCATTTCAAATTCGTGGAAGCGCAATGGGTTTCTTTGTGGATCTCAGACGATTACTTAATATTCGCGATACAGGCATGACATTCATGCCCAATTCATTAGCAATCATTTCTTGTGTCAATCAGTCAATTTTGGACCAGAGCTACAGTGACGTCTTCAGTGGAAGATTTTGGTCGACCTTCTCGGCGCTCATCCTCCACGGAAAAATAGTCGGTCTGGAATTATCGGAACCACTTAAGAACAGTCTTTAAGGACAGTGCATTCGTTCCATATGCAATTTGGCATTCACTGAATATTTGTATTGGCTGTAAATTACGCCGAAACCCAAAGAAAATCACATGACGAAATTCTGTTTGCGTTGGTGATGGAATTTCGTCTGACCTATTCTCAGCTATCTTGAGTTTTCTCGTCTCCATTTTAGCCGATCATTATAAAATTTGAAAGAAAGACTAATAAGTAATTGCAAGGATTTGATGTTTTTAGATTTAACAATAAAGTCGCCAACTGACCGAAGTTTTGTTAATCCCCTCGTATCTATGTAAGTATAATCCAATGTAAATAGAGCATATGCGTAAATTTAAATATTTTATGTATTTATTGACAGCCAAATATTTATTTATATTTAAATGATAAATATTGCGTTAGTATGTATGTATGTTTTGTCTAAGCAAAAAACAAACAAAAAATTATGTCAGAATGCCATTTTTAGTGTATACTCCATAAGTGAATCCACTGTAAGTACTCCGGGGAGTAATTTTTTCAGAACTAATTTCATGTATTACTCGGATGTTATGCAGAGGTTAAGTATATGGTCCAGCCCTACGAATATAATTGGACCACATTTTTTGTATGGAATTGTGCTTAGCTTTGGTTTATTTCATTGTCCGCTTGAAGTATACACGTATATATATTTCATGCGCCTCCATGAAGTAGTCACGTTGTTTGAGGGCTACAATATATTAACTCATTTGCAAATATGCATGCATATGTACATATATGTGTAATATTATCTTATTACGCCCATATAGGTATAAGTAAACAAATACATATCAGCCCACATATTTATCCATCTGCATATGTACATATGTATGTAACCTCATGCTTGTTTATGAGTATCACTCAAGCATTATTAAACGCTTGACAGCGTAATAGAAGCCATATATACAAACACATACCTATATACATGCATATAATACATATATAATAATTGCCAATTGTGTGGCGGAAATGTTACAAATTACCAAATTATGACAACAACAATAACAATAACAACAATTTTAAACAGCTAATGCAAAAGCAATGACAATAACACTCTAACAATGCCAGCTGTTGGTTGACGTTTGGCACACGCGTCATTGAATATGTAATGTGTTGTTGATGGCGGTGGCGGTGGCGTTGGTGGTGACAATGGTGATGGTGTGTGTCTAAGTGGCAACGCGGTTTTAAGTGAATTGGATAGCAAGCAAGGTTGAAGAGGTAATATTCGCACGCTCAAACATACACACACACACACACACACGTATATGCATTTGCACATAACTTCAACCGCAGCCAGACGCAGTCAGTTCAAATAACAGTGGAGGTGTCGGTAGCTAACATCAGCACCAAAATATATATATATATACATATATATATATATAATATATTTGCTGGTGGAAAAAGTTAATAAACGGTGGCACAAACGTAGGTATATACACATAAATATATGTATATGTATGTATGTACAAATATTAAAGGAAATTCTTTTCGTCTCTTTTTTTTCTAAAAAACAATTGCCCTGCGTGTCAACATAATGCGAACTCTTTTTTGCTGTTTTTCTTCTTGAAAATTGCTGACATTGTTTTAAGCATTGTTGCTGTTATTGTTAATATTATGCTTTTATGAAAGTCAAATAGTTGGTTGAGCCTTCAAAATATCATAACTTTTTCATTGCGTGAGAAAAAAAAAATAAATAAATAAAAAACATAAATAAATAGCAAAAAGAAAAAAACAAAAAATCATAAAAAATAAGTAAAAGAGAACGAACAAAAAAAATTGCAATTGAATTCCGATAAAAATTGTTGTTGTTTCAGATCTTTCATTTCAATTCCACTACAAAAAAAAAAACTTCAAAATTTAACTGTATTGACATTCGAAGGTTAAAACCCTCAAAAGCGCAGAGAAGAGAGGAAAAATGAAAATAAATAAAATGTTTGTATACAAATTGTTTGTGAAATAAAAACAGAAATACCTACATATGCGTTTGTACATATGTAGTGTATCGATTGGCATGCCGAAATTGAAGCAGCACATGTCATAACATTTTTCGAATTTTGTATTTTTTTGCGTTTTTTTTTGCTCAACTTTTGCTTGTTTGAATATTTTTGGTTAAAAATTTTTGCTTGAATTTTTGTTGTTTTTTTCTTGTTGTTGTAATGGTTTATTTAACTTATGGAATCATCCATTGGAAAAAAAAAAACTCTGTTCAATTGTTGCCAATGGCAGTTTATCAGCTCAAACATGCCAACATATTTTTCTATATATTAGGTGTAGTAAAAAGAAATACATTATTTTTCAAATAGATGGCGTTATTTATCTGTATTTCATGTAGTATAAGTCCGATCGGGTTCAGCTAGATGGCGTTAGAAATATGACATTTTGTACTAAAAAATCTTTTCTGACAGTTTTGTGATTGTTTGATTCAGTTTTGTTCAAAAATGGACACTAGCAAAGAGAAAATACGCTATATCTTACAGTTTTTTCTTCGATAAGGGCGAAAACGCAAGCCAAGTGGCTGAAAATGTGAATAGCGTTTATGGTCCTGATACTGTTACAGTCAATCATGCAGAATTTTGGTTTCATGCCGTTAATTTTGATGTAAAAGATGCTTCACGGAGAGGAAGACCAATTGTCGAAAATGATGATAAAAACATTGTCGAGTTCGACCCGTCATGAAAGTACTGTACCGATTGCCAAGAGCTAAAGATTGCACATAAAAACGTGTAAAACCATTTGAATAAGGCTGGATATGAAAAGATGCAAAAATAATGGATTTCTTTTTACTACACCTAATATGTACATAAATATCAAAGTATTTACCAGCAAACCCACGCATGATTATTCATCTTTATAAATCGATTTTTTCAAAAAGACAAAAATGCAAAAACCTCAAGAATTTATTTATTTTTAAATATAATTCTGTGTGAGTTTTTCTTTTTAAATATTATATAATATATGATATACACACACATATAGTTACATATGCACAAAAACTCTGGAAAGCTTTTTATACGAATGAATGCTGTTTTTAGCTCGTTTGGAGTGCAGCAATTTCAGACATTCCATTTTAATATCAATTTGTAGGCAATTTGTGTAATCATTAAAGTGTGAACGCTTAAATTTTATCAATATTATATACTCGTAAATATTCACTTAAATTTGAAAGCGAAACATGTGGGTTTGAAGTGTGTTCAAAAAATATATAAAATTTTAAAATTTCCAAAAAAAGTGTATTGTACTTCAAAATAGTCTTCCGCAGATTTAATATTTTTCTTCTTTCTTCTTTACTGCCATTCACACCGCTTACGCAAATATAGCCGAATTTATAACATTCATTTCTTCACTTCGTTGTTTGGCGCCAATTGAAAATACTAAGTACAGTCAGGTCCTTCTTTACTGCATATACCTGCATCGTGTGCATGTTTGATTGTGGATTGAATGGTTCCTTCTCACGCCAACTCATCTACTTGGGATATTACTGTGCCCGGTGACCCAAGACACAGCAATATTCTTTTTTGAAGACCCTACAATAGAAAATGGATCACATATTCCACTTTTTCATTGAGCTTTGAGCCGTCTTTAAAGATATACATATTTATGGTTCCCTGATTGAGGAGGTTTGTGTTGTCCCATTCATTCCTGCAAGGAATTCTTGTCGAAGCACATACTGGAAGTGGCTTAATATCGATCTATACTACGATTCTTAAAAAGTTGACTTGCATTGAATATACCATAATTGCGTTGCAGCTCGCTTGTTAATTGCCGTACAGGTCCAGGGGACGGAAATTGAGAAGAGTAATGGCTTTGAGGGAAACGATGGCATTGTTACTGTCATGAGGATAGCAGCCGGCAGTTGAACTCCCTCTAGTCATGCTCTTTAGTATAAGTAGCTTAAAAGGAGGCGGTTTGTATCTCCTGATGAATAGAACCGATTTGGTTAAAAACATCATATATGTTTTTAAAGTTTTAAATGGTATAATTTTCATCTCATCGTGGTCAACTCTTCTAGTTAAAAACATTTTCGAAAATAGTTTTCCAAACGAAACTTATCAAAAGCAATGGCGATGTCTTTAACTTTTAATGTCCGACTATGACTATCATGTTCTACTACTGTTCGTTTGAGTTAAGAGAGAATGCTCAGTTTGGTTTGAGAGAGAGAATAAAAAAATCCTGGAAACTTAATTATATGAAAATTTCAGAAGAAGTATTGATTGTATTATCAATTAAGTACCTTATAATCCAAAACTAACTACAATTTATACAAGAAATTTCGTCAAATAAACCCTACGATGTCCTAGGGCTGGGCCATATATATTCCAAAAATTACTCCATGGAGTACTTACAATGGGTTGTATTGCGGAGTATAAGGGTATTAAATAAAGTTGGTGACTTTCAATTTGTTTTTGTTAAATCTAAAAATAACAAATCCTTTGCAATTACTTTATAAGTCTTCCTTTCTAATTTTAGAACGATCAGCTAAAATGGAGACGAGAAAACTCAAGATAGCTGAGAATAGGTCAGACGAAATTCCATCACCAACGCAAACAGAAATTCTCCATGTGATTCTCTTCGGGTTTCGGCGTAATTTACAGCCAATACAAATATTCAGTGAATGCCAAATTGCATATGGAACGATTGCACTGTCCTTAAAGACTGTTCCTAAGTACTTCCGATAATTCCAGACCGGATATTTTTCCGTAGAGGATGAGCGCCGAGAAGGTCGACAAAAATCTTACACTGATGACGTCACTGTAGCACTGGTGAAGCTCAAAATTGACGATGAAATGCAATGAAGTCAATGGCGATTATTGTAGAGAATATAAAAAAGGACAATGATTACGAATAAATACAAAAATATTTTTTTCTGGTCAACTTACTGAACTTTTATTAATCCCCTCGTATATATGAAAAATAACATTCAGACATAACGTTTAGTTTCGAATATAATTCCAGCAGAGTTCACCAACGAAGCGAAACTGACTGAAATTCAATTTGTTTTTCGCATACGAGTAAAAATGTTTTTGCGCACACGCATCTTCGTTTAGTAATTGCGTTCGTTAAAATACGAACAATCATCGAATAAAAACGAATTGATCCAATATTTGACTTCAGGCAACCACTATTGAATTACTCTATTGGACCATATGGATGAAAATTTTTGCAGAAAATTTGATTAGCTAGAGGGTAACTTGAAATACTCAAACTTTCTCCCAGCAAAGGGTGACTAAATCCGAAAAGGCTGAGTTACGCTTTCCGAAAAATTACTAAACATAATTATTTCTGTCTAAATAAGAGCTTGCGAAAAGATATCGACTGCCCCTTCTTTAACAAAAAATAAGCCGAAACCTTTTGCAATCTTCCCTCCATAATTGTTACAAAAATATCTAAACATGACAATATGTAAAGTAGGAAATCTTATTAAGAAAGCACACAATATATGCCAACACAATCGAGAATACCATTTTGATTTCCATTGAGTGCTATTGACAAACGATTTCAGGAAATTTGATTTGTTATTTTTCCAAAGAATATTGGCGATTGATTTCATATTAACTTCCGATTGAAAACATATTTGCATTCGTATGAATAGACAAGAATTGCAACCGAACTAGAAAAAGAATCAGCGGAAAGGTGTCTACGTACATACATACGTGTATGTGCGCACGTGTGCCTGTGCTGTAATTCTGGGAATTCATATTACTATAAGTACATGCATGTGTAAAGGTGGATGTATGTAAAGGTGGATTCCATCAAACTCTGTTGCACAATGAGATAGGAAGAATGGTAATATTTACTAGAAAGTATGTGGGCTTCGCATGGACACGAGAAAATATTAAAACTACACACATTTTATATAATACAGAGATTGTAGAGGAAATGGCAAATTAAATAGTGGACCACCAGTGAGAGGCAGTAAAAGGCAATAAAATCAGTCACCCGCTGAAGAAATCTATATTAAAAAGTAGAATTTGAAACAAATTTCTCAGCATCTCCTAATGCCTTCTAAGCCTAAGTGAAGTTTGGATATTATTTGATCGATACTTAATGCTCTGTGGGTGAGCGGGTTTTCTACCAGCTGTCAAGTACTCTCAGTTGGCTTTAGATATACCGAGATAGATGCGATATTGATAGTGGCATTGACAGCATTTCATTTCCATGCTTACTGCAACGATAATCCCAAATGAAGGTTGCTTTCCTGACGCATTGTGTACTTATTGCATACTCATTGTGGAATTTGGAAGGAAAAAATTATTGTTGAATGCTATGCTGAACAATCGTACGAAAAATGCAGTGAGTATAGATTTTTTATGACACATTTTATTGTCAATAATTTTTATGCTGCTTAAAATGAGTGTTGTAATATTGATTTTGTCATTGTTTTACAAAATTTTTGGGGAAAAAAGGTGACAAACACCAAAAGACATATTTTTTGGAATGCAAAATGTTTAAAAACTTTTCAAGCACAAAATAATCATATTTCACACAAATTTACATATAAAGCAAAAAAAAATCTTATTTGAGTAATTTAATCCGCTACCCAGCTGGTTGATCTCCAAATAAAATTAAACGCTGACATCACCGTCGTTCAAGAAGTGCGATGGACGGGACAAGAACGGAAGAAGGTCTTTGTGAATACTACAGCGCCCATATAAATTTGATGTGGGATTTGTGGTGGGAGAGAGACTCCGTCCGTCGCCGAGTACTGGCATTCACTCCGATGGATGAACGTCTCGCCACAAACCGCATCAAAACGAAATTTTTCAACACAACGCTGACATGGGTCCATGCCACGACGGAAAAGAAGGACGATGTGGAAAATAATAACTTTAGTAAGCGCAAAGAGGATATCTTTGACACAACTGTCGGAAAATTCAGCCTCAACAATGAAACATGCCCAAGTGGGTTGAGGCGGATCGACCTCGCCGGAGCCCCAAAAAGGGTTGTCTTTAGTACTCGATTGCAGCACAAGAAAATTCATCAAGGTACTTATTTGGCTCCGGAATAAATGTCTCCAGTGTTCTTGATGCTTATGAGCGCTGCCCCTGCCACGATGTCAAAATTGGGATTGGCGACTTTAACGTTAGTTGGTACGACTGCCGGAAAATTCAGCCTCCACGACGAAACATCCCCAAATGGGCACGAAATATGGTTGTCTGTAGCACTAGATTCCAGCACAAAAAAATTCACCAAGCTACTTGGCTCTCTCCAGATCGAAAAACTTTCAATTAGATCGATCATGTTGTGATAGACGGAATACATGTATCCACTGTTTTAGATGTGCGTACGTTCCGAGAACCCAACATCGATCAGAACACTATCTTTTAGTAGCCAGGATACCCACACGCCTCTGTGTAGCCAAGAACGCTCGTCAACAAGCACAAGGGAAGTTCGACATCGGAAAGCTGCAATCACAACAGACTGCCGAGCGATTTTCTATTCGACATCCACTCCTGCTCTCAGAGAGCACCGATCAACAACTCGATATAAGAAAACTGTGGGATGGAACTTCAAGCTCGCTACGTACAGCTACAAAGGAAACTATTGGTTATCGAAATGATGTGGAATGCCGTGTAGTACAGTAGTGAAAAGAGAGCAAGCTGCCTATCTCACAACCTTCCGATCGACCACAACACCTGCGGAGTGGGATGGATATTCATACCTAGAGCTGAAGAAGGAACTAAGACGCATTTGCAGGAAAAAAGAAAGAGGGCGAAATGCATGAATATGAGGAGCTTAAGAGGCTGGCCGACAGGTTTATTATTCGAAAAATCTACGAAAATATACGGCGACTTACAGAAGGTTTCAAGACTGGAGCAAAATCTTGTAGGACACATAGGGGTGATCGACGGATGCCCAGAGAACACCGAATTTACTGAGGGAAAACTTCTCCAGTCTGCTGAATGAAAGTGAAAATGAAACACCAGAAGATGGTGAACCAGAGAATGATTATATTGAGGTTCGAATAGCGATTGTGCTTAAAAAACAACAATGCGGCTGAAGCTGAACTTATCTATTCAAACCTGGCGGGGAAGAGCCGACAAAATCGATTGGTCTGCAAAAGTCGTTTTAAATCACATTTAAATCACAATTAATTACCAACTTTAACGTGTGTACAGTTCGCAGATTCCGCAATAAGAAAAAATAATAATTAAATAGTTGTCAAATTATTGAATCAACCAATCAGAAAAGAGTATGTGATGTCTAGCAAATGTTTTCATAAAAAAGTAAAGAATTTAGCTACTTTTTAAAAATTTGTTCCAAGAAAAATGCTTTTCTTTTACAAAGAAGCATTACTGTTTTTCAGTAAGGGAGCCTTTTTGTCAAGAGGGAGCGAGAAAGCTGTTTACTTATACTACCTTATTGAACCATGGTTGAATAAAATTTTCTGAAAACGTGTGGGAAAAATTCGTAAAAATGCAAACTTTTTTCGTACAAAAAATATTGATGAGCATGAATAAAATGTTGCTAATTATAATATGCGAAATTCAACTCAAAATTTAATTACAAAATTTTAAATATTGGGTTGCCCCAATAGAAACCGTAGATTTTGCATACAGACGGCGTTGACAATTTTTTTTAACAGCTTGTGAATTATTAATTAATTAATTGTATTTTTTCTTTTGATAGTTTTGAGTTGTCACTTCTAGCTTTCTTTAAAAAAGTACGTGTAATTTTGTTTATATATTTTTTTTTTGGCGTCAATTTTAATATGGAGCCCACAAAAGAACATTTTCCCCATATTTTACTCTATTATTTCCTTAAAGGAAAATATGCAGCGGAGGTTACTAAAAAAATGCATAACTTGTATGGTTATAAGGCCTTAAGAAACTCATTGTCAAAGTTGGTTTTGTCATATTCCAATCGGGAAATTTTTCACTCAAAGACAAACCACATTCAGGTCGGCCAAGTGAAGTTGATGATGACGACATCAAGGCTTTAATCGAATCACATCGTCATATAACTGAGCATGAGATTGGAGAGAAGCTAAGTATAACAAAATCAATTGATCATAATCATATGCGACCTCTTTGACTTGATTTTTGGGTACTACATGAATTGAAAGAAATTCATTTAACAAGCCGCTTCAACGCTGGTGATAGGCATCTTAAACGCAATGAATATGAACCGTTTTTGAGGAAAATTATAACTGGAGATGAAAAATGGATTGTTTACAGTAACGTCAATCGAGAACGACCATGGTCCAAGCAGGATGAAGCCACAAACCATTTCAAATGCTGATAGTCACCAACAGAAGATTATTCTGTCGGAATGGTGTGGAATATTTGGAGCCGCTTTCAATAAACCGAACGTTTAATTCGGATGTCTACTTTGAACAACTGGACAAGTTGAATACATACATCAACGAGAAGCGGCCAGAATTGGTCAATCGTAAATGGACAATGATGAACCGCAAAAATCTTTGGTCACTCGCCAAAAACTGAGAGAGCTTGGCTGGGAACTGTTATGATATCCTGCCCTGACTTTGTACCGTCCGACTACCATTTGTTTCGATCTTTGCAGAACTCTTTAAATGTTAAAACTTTCGAAAATGACGAGGCTATAAAATCGCAAATGATTCAGTATTTTTTTGCAGATAAATGCCAAAAGTTTTATGAGCGTGGCATAATGATGTTGCCGGAAAGATGGCGAAAGGTCATACAACAAAATAGAAATTACATAATTGATCAAAGTGCATTGTAAAATTAAAAAAAAATATATATTTACTTTCTTTTTAAAATTCGCCGGTTTCTTTTGGGGCAACCCACCATATGCTTAAAACACACAAAAGGAATTTATTGCTATATTAGAAATAAGTAAATTAATTTGTATATTTTATTTTCGATTTCTGCTTCAATATACACTTTGCTCAACTAGAGATAACCGTTTAACTCTCACCACATTTAGTGATAACATTTTAAAATATTTTAATTGCCGCGAGTATTTGTGCATTTAATATTATTTCTACCAACACCTTATATACACTTTCCCTTTTTTCCTCACTATCTCTCACTTTCTGTCTGCCGCAATTTGATTTCATGCTGCAACTATATGCAACCACAAATCCCAAAATCCACTCGTCAGCATACATAAATTTGGACAAAAATATATTTATATTTCATATATTGAGTTTTGCTGAATGTGGCTGAAAATATATATATATATATATTTTTATAGAGTTGTATAAATGTTTTTATGCAATCATTTATATCCCTACCATTTTTATCTTTATCACTTTTTTCCTGCTGTTAACACCATTTTTATTGTTGTTAAAACTGTGATTTTTCTGGTTGTTTAGCAATATTGTACATACATACATACACGTACATGCATACGAATAAATTTTTTATGATATTTTTTATTGGCATTTTTTTCTGGACAATCCACTCTCATTCTCACGGTAAATTGTTATTGAGATTTTTTCCCTCGAGCACAGCGTGTGATGGACATTTTGTCAATTCATAAATTTATGTCGCTCAGACAATTGGCTCATAAATTTCTTTTAGCTAACTTTTGCCGGTTCAGTTGCTGAGTTGATATTTATTTTTGTGTTTTTTATTTCTTATTTTTATTTGGTTGTTCACTTTTTGGTGCTAAATGTTTGAGTAATGAGCTCCGGGCAAAGTACAAATTTTTATTGTTGTATGTACGCCCATATGTACATATATGTCCATGGATGAGATGGAATTAGAGATCACTGTTCCCAACTACAGTTGGATTGGAGTCAAAAGGGAGATTTTTGACAGATCACACAGTGACTTCTGGAGGATGTAACTGCCTCTCAATAATGGTTTGTGGATTACCACTTCCAATGCTTTATTATTGTATACTAACGTCCCTGCTCAACTAAAAGTGAGATTCATAGCTGAACAAAATTTTCTGGTGAAGATCGGATTCGGTGACCATATCGATGATCGCTCAGCTTCAATTCTTGCACGAGTTAGATTCTGTAAGCTCACAAATTAAGATTCTACTACAAGATCTTCCATTAAATGGGTGGTCGTAGCTCGAATTATTGCGCGCGATGGCGGATGGACTTATTCCTGGTCTTCTTCGATCCACAGCAGCAATAGCAATTTAGGTGCCCACTCTATCATCTCTGAGGATACGCATTATCTACTATAATAAAGGTAGTGCGAAACTGGTCCATAGTTGCCGGAATTACCGACTCTACTTGGTAATTATATCGACCAAATATTTTACACAACGCGCCAACCGCGCTCCACGAACTATTTCCATGAACAAATTAGAGTGAGTTCAGCGGTCTGCAGCTGTTCTCTTAACAGGAACTCTACCATCGACTCCCTCAGAAGCTCCGGAAAATCCCACCGACTTCCTTCAGTGGCGCCAACAACGGCTCTCTGGGTTCTGCTTTCTCCAGACTGGATCGGGAAGCGGAGCTTTTGTGTAGAGTACTAAGCGAGGAAATGAATAAAAATCTCTGGCTGGCCATCAAACGAACGTTCTTTGCATTCGCATCTCGGCTCTCACGTCTCACGTCTCAGTTGATAGTCATAACTTTGAAGAAAGGGTCCCTCTGCCGATAAGTGATACTTTGGACTGAGCACGAAATTGAAACAAGGATCAAATTCTACATATAACTATCATTCCCGTCATGCTATATGGTGAAGACAAGAACAATGAAAACATCTGATGGGTTGGTTTTGAAAGTTCTCGTGAGAAAAGTTTTGCGAACGATTTTTGATCCTTTTCACCTATAAGCAATGGCTAATATTGCAATCGTTGGAACGGCAGAAGTGGTGATCACTTAACTCAGAAGTGCTTGAACGCATGTCAAAGATAGACACTAGCAAAGAGCAATTATATTCAATATTAATAATATATTCTAAAATTTTTCTTCAATAAAGGCAGAAACACAAGTCAGGCACCAAATTTCCGTCAGGGAATCGCTGTCGAATCGTCACGAAATCAACCCCTTTTCTGAAGCGGATGGGGGCTGATGAAGAAAAGTGGCTCGCTTACGGCAACTGCAAATGAAAAAGATCGTGGTCAAAGAGTAGTTAGCTGGCACAAAAAACCTCCAAGCCAGGATTGATGGTCAGGAACCTTTTGTTGTGTATTTGGTGGGATTGGCAAGGAATCATACACTATGAGCTACTCCCTTGCGATTAAGCTTTTAATTCGTAACTGTATTGTCAGCAATGGAACCCTCCGAAGGAAGCATTCTCCCCAATAGGAGGGGAATTATATTTTATCAGTCAAACGCCTGACCACTCACATCGGTTATGGCTTATCAGAAGTGAGATTGGGAGATTTTTAAGCATCCACCATGTAGTCCGGACCTTGCAGCAAATGAATACAATCTGTTCCTGCCTGTGGCGAAGGATTTGGCTGGTAAAGAATCGGTCTCAAGAGAAGCCTGTGAAAATCGATTGCCCAATTTTTTGTAAGGGCAAGGTGGCCGCGGTAGTCGAGAGGTTTGCATTGCGTACTGCATTCGGAAGACCCGGGTTCAAATCCTGGTACGCTCAACATCCAAAAGTTATAGAAAATTAATTTAAAAATTAAAAATTAAATTTAAGTTAAAATTTTTAATTGCGGTCGCCTCTTGGCAGGGAATGTCAACCCCTCTGACATGAAATAAAGGTTCCTCATAAAATAACCTTTAGCCGTTCGGAGGCCGCTCCATTTGTTGGAAAAAGCATCAAGACGCAAAATCACAAATTGGAGGAGGAGCTCAGCCAAAAAGTCACTTAGGCAAGGGAAAGAGGTACAACGAAATAAGGCCTTAATTTAATGCCAAAATAATGGATTACTTTGTATTGGACCTGAGCTTCTTTTTCAGAACCTGATCAGATTTGATCAATGGAAGTAAAGACCTGATACATTCTGGTATTTACCCATACACAAAATTCTGAAAAAACACAAAAAGGATAAAAGAAAAGATCATAAGCCCCAACAACAGTGCAATTTCTACTTTCATTTAATTCGACTCTAAGATGAATGGATCTGGTAGTGAATGAGGCCTTGGCGAAACATCTCCTGCCAGCAAACAGGTAATAATTACGCACTTCTTCCTCAAATATACTGCGTAATCTCGTTTCCACAAACAACCGCCCTTTCGCACAAACCGTAAAGAAAACCCAATAAAATTGTCGGCTTATGCAAAGTTCAAAAACCTTCAAAATCTACAGTTGCTGCATAAATGTCTCATTTTAAAACTGAAGATGTGTGTCACAATTGCTGGCTTAATTGCTGGCCACCATTGATGATATTATACAAATGCAGATAAGCCACAGTGAGACAAGTTACACGTCTCACCACAATCACAAGCACATTTACACAGTAGCAAATAAGCTGAATGTCTGTAAAACAGATCATCCAAGGCAAGAAGGACGGCCAACAAATAACTGCAAACAAGAAAGTAGACACAAGAAGATAAAGAAGGAAATAAGCAAAGGCCTTGGTGAGCAGGAGTGGGAGCAGCCTGAAAATGTTGCAAACTGCCGAAGGCAATAAAATAAAACTAAGGTCAATGAGGTCCGCTTGTGGGCAGACAGGCGAATCTTCATTCATTCATTTATTCATTCACAATGTTTTAGAAAATCCCTCAAGAGATCACCATGATAAATCCTCGCTCGTACTTCACATTAAATACTTGTAGAAATACATATTAACATACATATACATATACTTATGATGTCTCTATGTGTACCGGCGTATATTAAGTGAACTTTATTGTCACATTGTTGTTGGAAACTTATATTTATGTATATGTACGTTTGACGTTGTTGTGGCGGCTCGCATAGAGGCGAAGTCGAAGTCGAAGTCAAAGGCGGCAGAAGGAATTTTGGCGATTGTGGTTTGCTCTTAGGCTCTTGCGGTTATTAATGTAAGCTTAAAGGTTAAAGGACGATTCTATGGTATATTGTTGTGGTGTGGCTATTTATGCGGTAGCTGTTGTTGAAAGGTTAAAGCTTTTCGGCGTAATTTTGTTGTTACGTTCGTTTTTAGTGCGCTCTTGTTTATTATTGCCGTTTTCAGTTGCAGTTTATTAAACAATTTCTTTTTAACATTGTTAGATGTTGGAAAAGTTTTACGACATTTTATTAGATTTAGTTGTTAAGTGTGTATAGATTTTAAAAAATTGGGAATATATTTTCGAAGTGTTGCTTCCAATCTTTACCTTTTTTTATGGAACAGTCAGCTGACTTCCAAAAATCATTTAATTGGCCTTTCAGAGACTTCTGTGGCTTTTTGAAGACATTAATTAGTTTGTTTCAAAAAGTGTAAAATAATCTTGAAACAAGTTTAATGGTTTTTCGAAGCGTTTTTGGGGGGAAAACAGCTGATTCGGCCATTACGAAGTCTCTATACCTTCGTGACCATGTCAAATTTATTGTATTGTGTTTAAGGAATAAATACATGGATATCCGTTTTGCGGTTTCGAGATGAAAAGTAAATATATTGCATTTAGGATAATTTATTTTTCATGAAATTCCTTATATTATTATAAAGTTTTAACCCTGTCATTAAATGTGAAACACTATATCATTTGAAGGACTGTCTCGCGAAATTTTAAATCCTCGATACGTTTTATTTAGTTTTCGACCACTGTTTAGCACATTTTGGGCGAATGTTGGTTTTGCATTTGGAACAGTGACAGTCTCGCCGTTGCCGTTTTCAATGCAGTAAATTCCATTCTCACATCGGCACCTAAGAGCACATCAGGCTATAAGTTTTCTTGGGTGTAATAGCCTCTCTTCAATTATGTGAGTATTCTGGGAGGCCAAAATATGAAAATTTTGCTTAACTACCTACGTATGTGTAAGTTGGACTTTATAAGGAGGTAGGTGTAAGTTTAAGTACAAAATACGCCATGACGTGCCGTAAGAAACCCTGGACTTTTCGCATATATGTAGTTGAGAAAACTTATGAGTCCAAGTTTCGAAAACAAATAAAAAAATGTCAGCTCTTCCCATTTTATTTATAATAAAAATAATCTAGCAAATCCTTTTCTTACATCTGCCGCCGAAAAAACGGCTTGAAAAATATATTTAAACAGATACATACGTGTATTCAATATTAAAGGATCTGCTTGGAAGATAACCTCAAAAATAATTGAAAATTTTATAAGTGGCAAGATCAAACAGTTTTGAGCAAACACGTTTAGTGTTAAAAATTTCGTAATGAAACTACCTTTAAATTATTGTATCATGATGTACATATTGGAGAATATTTTTCAATGAAGACATTTTATTAATTTTTTCGAACTTGCGAACATGAAATTGACAATTTTAGTTCCAAAATTCTGGATAAGAATTTTATTATCTTATTTTTTATTTTTTATTTTTATTAAATTAAATTTATATACACATACGTGTATTATTAAATATTTTTTGTTTTATGAGTTTTCACATCAATTTATATTAATATTTATAGCTTTTTTTTCTCTTTTTGTAAATTAGTTTTTAGACACTTAAATCGTAATCACTTCATTAAGAACGTCTCATATGTGAGGGAAATATATATGTATGTATTTAACATATGTAGACTATGATATGTGTGTGTGCACACACATGTAATTTCACCACCACCACCACCACCACCACCTAACAACCGGCAATCCGACGCGTTCGCACAGAAACCACATCCACAAAACAAAGATATACCTTCCGGTTTGACGATAATGCGCGACTGTCAAATTCCGCAGCTCACAAAAAAAAAGCAAAACAACGCACAACGACCGCAGCAAAGGACATTAGAAAACTGAAAGTCCCGCATTTTGTGTTGAGTGAGAGCAGCGAGCAAAAACAACGATAGTTATATATATTTCTTTTTATTGTTGTTAAATGATAAAAGTGTAAAAGCAATAACAACACTTTCACTACAATAAAACAATTTCCTCACGCACACACCTCGCCTGCGCTTTTAATTGCAGCATTTTTTTCCCCCACCAACAACTGTGCAAATAATATCAACGCCGCAGAGGCCACGAAAGCGAATTCGATTCTCACACTCCTGCATTGAATGCTTTTCGCGAAAGCGGCGATAAGTACAATAAAATATGTTGAATAAATAGAAAAGAGAGGTAAAAGTAATAACGGAGAGTGAAAGTATGCCGTTGCAACAACAACCAGCCACATACCTTATAAAAAAACAACAATAAAAAATAGAAAAAAAGCTTTCAGTATAAATAAAAAGTGATAGTAACACCCTGCTTTTGCAACAACAAGCTATAATTCCCTTAAAAAAAGGCAGAAAAAACAATTAAAATATATAAATACAACAACAATATGCATGCGAATATTCATTTAATGACAATAACAGTGACAGTATTGTCTTTGTCTTTGCCTGCTGTAATAATACTCGCCATAGAAATACCCACACATACATATAGGTAGACACTGTGTCCAGCTACAAGTACACAGCCTTGGCATATGACCCAACGACGGACCAAACGGCTGTCCTCCAACCAACCAGCCGATCCTCAATGACTTTGCCATTGTCCTGTCAGCATTTTCTATTTAATTATTTCTTCTCTGCGACACATTTGGGTGGAGTAGCAGCAGTGACAGAGCGAGTGCTGCTTCAGCTTCAACGCGATAAACTACCAGCTGCGCTACTAAGCAAGTTTTTTATTTTTCCTTTTTGTTTTTGTATGTGCGTGTGTGCCTGTATTTGAGTATTTACTATGTGGTATACCATAATGACCGGCGAGTAAACTAATAAATTGCCGGGGACCGAACGCAAAGTAATACAATAAAAAAACAAAATTTGTTTAGAAGCGCGTTGGAAATTGATTGGGTGGACATGCGCTGGATGGGGAGGCAGAGGAGATTATTGTGCTGGTATGACAAGGATACCAAGTGAAAATGTCAAGCAGCCAGCGCATGCAATGAGCGATTTATTGAATTAATGGTTTTAGTAAACAAAGAAACTACGATCCTCCTCCAGACATTTCTAATAGAAAATATGTTGTTTACGTATGAGAATGGAAGAGGAGAAGAGCACCATATGAGCACCAAAGATCTGATCGGTAGCGATATTCAAAGGCGTAAGGCAGTCTAAACCGACTAAGACACCATAAGAAGATCATATACTGAGACGAGTGAAGAGATTGCCGAGCACAAGCACATTAAAGCCATCAAACGAGATACAAGCCGCATGCCTCTAAAACCCTTAAGCTAAAGAACATGGAGATTATCCTCTCTAACGAAATCAAATAACCCGGGATAATTTTAGATACCAAACTAAACTTGAGCAGGAACACGACAGAGAGAGAGAAAGGAAAGCTATAACGGCACTCTACGCCTGAAAAACGGCGATAGGAAAGATTTCATTAGACCGAGTATTGTTCACTGGATATATACATCAGTAGTTAGTCAGCGTTTGGTGGCCAGCACTCGATAAAATTACCTTCAGGTGCAAATTAGAGAGAGTTCAACGATCGGCGTCTATCCTGATAATGGGAGGATTGCATCAACTCCCTCGAAAACACTGCTAATTCTTCTCAACAGCCTTCCTCTGGACATATACTAGAGAGTTGCAACGCAATAAGAATAAATGCAACTCAACCTTGGAAGATTTGCAGTATAGAACACATACGAATATTATCTCTTACAGAAGTGTTGAAGGAGCTGGACTACACCAACTCCTGTATGTACTTTCAAAACCTTTTCTCCACAAGAATCCTAAAGAGATGCGAGTGGGAAAACACCAACGCCCCCGACAAGGGAGCAATAGCCATCTTCACAGACGGTTCGAAGCTTGATGAGAAAGTGGGTTGCGGAATTTATTCTCCCATGCTCTCATTAAACATGAGCATGAGAATACCAGACCACTGCAGTGTTTTCCAGGCGGAACTCTAGGCTATCATGGAGGCCGCGGAGTGGTTGCATAAATCTACGGCAGCAGGACAATCGGTTACAATATACTCAGGCTGCAATCAGACCCCGTCAAAAGTGGTGGCCATAAAATGTAGGAACTTTTTTAACAAATTCTCGTTGTCTGGGTACCTGGAAACAGGGACATCCCAGGCAATTGCTTGGCAGACGAACTAACAAGGGAAGGAACTCTTCTACCCACTATAAAATATGCACACAATCCTGAGTTACTTCTGTCCACAGCATAGTACGTGATTTACCAGGGAAGATTACTCAAAATTGTTGAACGAGATCACGTGCAACGTGACTAGACTAGCTATGACCGATGTTGGACGTGAACAAATCAAAACATCTTATCCTTGTGGACCGGTTCTCCATAAACATAATGGCTGCCATAATAACTGGACACTTTTAAATGGGGCTTCACGGGAGAAGAATGGGCTATCACTCTAACAATTTTTGCCGCAGCTGCAGGGACGAAAAAGAGGAGGAGGCCATCGATGACTGCCTCTGCCACTGTCTAGCCTTGACATCTGCGCGACACAAGTTCCTTGAAAAACATTCTTCAACTGACGAATATTGGAAATGTAGTTGCCTTTATAAGGCTCACGAAAAGGTTCGATCACCTGAGAAGGTGAAGACAGGAGCCTAAACGGCCTAAATGTGCTGGTGGCGACCAGCAGCCACATCAACTCAACTCAACTCAAGCCATCAAACGGGGCTGTTCAAGTGCCACTGATGATGCTAATGGCCCCCATCTACTCATTAAACAAATGAAGTTTCGAAAGATTGGCGCCCCTATAGAAACTTCAGCCTACTCCCTCAAAGTAATATCTTAAAGCTTAAAACTCTCCTCCCTCTCTACAATTGCTGCTGAAGTCGTTTACGCCCAATCTGTATGTGAGCCCGCATCATTAGGGGTTGCTCTGCAAGGATACCTATAATTGTTGATATCTCCTTTCCATTTAGCGTGATTAGTTCGTTTGACCCTAGCCATATTGCCCTTTTCCATCAGGACCATGACAGGGAACCTCTTGATGTCGCCAGAGCATCACTTGCACACAGAAACCTCTATGATACGAATTAAGGATCGTAATGTTTTGCTGTTCAAGTAATATCTGTTGGGAACACTCCAACATAAACTTACTAGGAGCCGAACTACCACCTGGATACATAAGGGAGTACTCGACTTGAAGGACTACATTCAGCTTCACGCAGAAGAACCAATGGAAAGAACGGCTTACCGACAAGCTTTAAACGCCATTCATCTAGAGTCATCTAACACCTTCTTGAACTTTCTTCCAATGAATAGCATTACCGGAGTCAAGCCTCCTCCCATTGAAGACGAAGTGCTCGAGCTTCCTCAAGAGTACCGCGTAAGGCTGGCACAGTTAAGATCTGGATACTGTAGTCAACTAAATTCCTACCTATCCAACTTATGTCCTGCTAGAGATGAATTCATGCGCGACATGCACGCCCACCAACTCATTTCTTGGACCTCTCGTTAGATGACCTCCATGACTTGGACTGATCTTGCCTGTTGCTGAGCAGGGTTAGACTTACCGCTACAACAACAACAACAACATGACATTTCTCATGCCAAATGACCATGAGCCTACAATCCAAAGGTTCTCAACGTCTTTAGTTCGCTGGCTACCGTCAAAGCTAGGATCAACTAAATGCTTAACTTCTTTAAGAGTTTCTGCAGTTTTTGTAGTGCAGGATTTGTTAGCAATGCTGACGAGTGATAGATAGCTTTTGCCTCCACTTTTAGGGGGATTTCTTAGCGGAAATCTTTCGGTGAGTCCTCTGTGTCCTATTATGATTGTTGACTACTTTATATCAATCCTGTTACTGGACAGGTTAATATCTCATTCCTCTTAATTAACTGCTTACGCAATTATTGTATAACCGAACCAATTGCCCAATTCACCATCCGCCTATCATATCCACTGTTTCTGCGAACGGGCTTCGAAAAGATTCGCAGTTTGTGACGTCACTTAGTCAACATAGACTCTATCTCCTTCCTCGCTGAACTTTGTTAATGTCACAGTGAACTTCCTGCAGCTCGTTTCTCCGTTACGCCACCTCCGGTGACTCTTTACCCACAAATATTTCTCTCGAAACTTCAAGCGCCGTCCCATCAGATGTCGTTATCGTTCGGGCCGCCTCACCACATATCAGCGCAAAAATTATGAACGACTTCTGGAGCTTGATGAAAGAGTACTTTTTGATTGCATAGTCTAAAGTAGCAGCGGTTATTCAGTAGCTACTCATCCTTGGATTTCAAGGCTGCTTTAAGCCTACTTATTGTTTATTTGATGACTGAAGATATTTTGTATTGTTTTCGCTTACTATTTGAGCTAATCGCTAGGCTTCCCTGTTTCATCTGGAAAAAGCAATACAGTCAGCACGCTTGTTGAGGCAAATGGGAGCAATGGTATACTCACGCTTGTCTGTTTAGTTCTCTAGTTCGCATTATTTTCCCTAGCATAAAGCTAGAGCTAAGTCCCGCGATAAAGATTCTCCATGGCTGAAGCCTCCTTTGGTATCGAACGGCTCGAAGAGATCTTTCCGAATTCATACTGTGCCTATGGTATTGCCCAGCGTTGGTTTAAATATACGGAAGGGGATTTTCAGGGATACTAAGTTCAGGGCGGACCTACAGCAGCTCTTAAATTCTTTTCTCACAGGTATTTTCTTGGCCGCCACAGCTGCGCCGACAGAACGGTATCGTTTTTATGAAATTTTCCATCACCAAATCGAAAAGTGTCTGCTGTATGCTGACGTTGGATCTACGATCATATCTTATCTCACGTGACTCCAAAGGAAGAAGTCGCACGAAGTTAAGTTACAAGATTTCGATGGCCAATTGCGAACACCTCTTCGAGAGATAACATGGTCCGTAAACTTTACACTTAAAAGAGTGGCACGTAGCGGCGTCTTGTTGAAAGTAAACGTTTTCCAGATCAACACCATAAAACTCCGGCAATAAAAATTTGTTGCCCCAGCCTCATTCTCGAAAAAGTAAGCTCCAATGACCCTGCCGGACCATAAACTGCACCAAAGTATAACACGTTGAGAATGGAGAGGCTTTTCAATAATAAATCTTGGTTTTCCGTGCCTCAGATGGGACAGTTTAGCTTATTGACGTAGCCATCGAGGTGGGAATGGGCCTCATCAGTCCATATGATTTTTCGATGAAATTCCGGATCATTTCCATGCATTCAAAGGGCCCAATCAGCAAAGATATGACATTGCTGATGATCTGTCGGCTTGAGTTCTTGTGTAAAGTGAACTTTATAAGCCCTAAAACCCAAGTCTTTATTCAAAATATGGTGGAATGACGTTTGTGTAATGTACAATTCCAATCTCAGTTAGATTATTACGACGTCCATGAAAGTTGTGTATCTAGAGCTAAGTGGTCCAAGTAGCCAATCATCTGGCAGTCACATTTTTCTAAATTAATTAGGAAATATCTTGTTAATGAAAAAAATCCGGATTAAAACTTTCTAGTTCTTCGACAAAACGGACTATTTGGGCTGAGCTACAGACTCATCAAAAGACATAACTAAAATTGTTGACTCAGTCATCTAAGCGGATTGAGAGAAACTCTTGTATTAAGTTTCCAATGGTTTGGACTTGGTTTGTCTACTACGAAGACAGTTTGATGGCTGAGTTTACGTATTTACGACATCGTACGCATTTCAAGGACCTCATAGAGTAGCCTCATTGGGGAAATGTGTCTATCAGTTCAATGGTTAGTTACACAGATGAGTGAAGGAATGTAAAAGTGGATGAGCTTTAAGATTATACCAGTTTACGCGTATGATATGTATACAAAAAAAAATATTTATAAATATTTATACGTTTATATGTCTTAATTCGTTTAACCTCCAAGATGACTCAAGCAGATTTATTGCATTAAAAATGACAATAATTCATATTACGCTTCAGTGTATCGCGCAAAAGACAACGAAAACAGCATAACCGCCGACTGAGTGTTAAAACAAAAGCTGAAATTAACTCCTCCGAAGCTTATAGCCGCCATCCCAATAGCTTGAGGATAATACCAACCAAGTATTTTGACATGTGACAGGATGTAAACATAAACAAAGAAAAAAATAAATAAAAAAAATAACAATAATAACAGTAGCAGATAGCTAACCCACACTGTCACATTAAGTGCGTAAAAGCATGCAAAGAAAACAATTTTAACCTCCTGTCGTATCAGTGGACGCTCAAGGACTAAGGAAGAAAAGCTGAAACGCGCCTGCTTTGCATCACTGATCAGACATTGAGACCACCATAAGACATTAGAGCTGGTAAAATGATATTAGCATTAATGGAAGTTTCACAAAAAGCTCTTCACCCCGCTCATCCAACTCTTCTCCTTTCTCTATGCCTGATTGGCTGTGTCTTTGGCTTTGTCTCTATATTACATTTTTCTTTGCCGCCACAATTTCCGCTTGATTGTGTTTGCGCACACATACAGTGGCATCGTAAAGGTCAAGTTTGCATTTGCCAATAGTTTTTATTTGCTATCTATAACTGTGTTTGTGGTCTTTGTTTAGATGCGCTCGTTTGGTTGCGTGCAACATGTCTGCCACGCGCGCTTGCAACAATTAAAAAGATGCCGCATTTACAAGGTTCGTCGAAGTGAGCAGGGAGAGAGAGAGAGTGGGGTGGTATTAAGGATTTTTATCGATGAGCAAAGCAGTGAGTCGCAATTACTTTTATTTTCTTTAATATTGTTCTATTTTTTTCTTTTTGTATCCTTTGAACCCTGAAGCTTGCCTCGTTCGTTTTCATTGTCATTGCGCATAGTATAATGACCTTCATTTGCGTGCTTACTGCAATTCAATTTATTTCAAATGCTTCCTTTAGCTATGTGGGCAGCTCATTTAATTACTACGCAATCAGTTTGAGGCCATTACGCACTTTTAATTATAGAAGATGTAATTTTTTTGTAAGTGGATTTAAAAAGAAATATTTTAAGATAACATATTAAGTTTATTAATTTCTTTTAAGACTTCAAATTTCGCTAAATCAATCTAATTAAGCTTCTCATTGTCGCAGACAAGTAAATATTGAAAAAAAAATATACATATTGGGTCAAAAAATTCGTTCGGTTTTCAGTTATTGTCCATAGTACTAGTGTTACGTGTCGCATCATATCATACTATACGGTACTGAAAACGTGTTTATTCACGCTAAAAGTTTGCCTTTGACAGTTTTCCGATTGATTGACTCAGTACGTTGTGAGCGCTCGTCAAAGATGGAC
The DNA here is from genome assembly GCA_037013455.1 of Ceratitis rosa. Lineage (NCBI taxonomy): Eukaryota > Metazoa > Arthropoda > Insecta > Diptera > Tephritidae > Ceratitis > Ceratitis rosa. Next base: position 3,961,750 of record JAWMAG010000005.1, on the reverse strand, counting down.
ACCAGCAAAGAGAAAATTCGCTACATTTTACAATTTTTCTTCGATCAAGGCGAAAAAGCAGCCAAAGCGGCTGAAAAAATTAGTTTACTTTATGGGCCCGATACTGTAAACGAACGTGTAGCACAAAAGTGGTTTGCTAGGTTCCGTTCCGGTAATTCCGATGTCAAAGATGCACCACGCGTCGGGAGGCCTGTCGTCGAAAATTGCGATAAAATCATGGAATAGAGACCGTCACCTGAGCACTTATTTAATTGCTGAGGAACTAAAGATAAGCCAGAAAATCGTTTGGAACCATGTGCATAACCTTAGATTCAAAAAGAAGCTCGATGTTTGGGTGCCACTCGAACTAACGCAAAAAACCATGATGGACCGAATTTCCATCTGCGAATCGCTGTTGAATCGCAACAAAATCGACCCATTTCTTAAACGTTTGGTGACTGGCGATGAAAAGTGGATCACTTACGATAACGTCAAGTGAAAGCTGTTCCCCTATGGCCAAACGGTCGTCCAAAAGAGGCCATCTTTGATCAACAGAGGCCGAATTGTGTTCCATCAGGACAACGCCAGGCCACACACATTTTTGGTGACGCGCCAGAAGCTCCAGGAGCTCGGATGGGAGGTCCTAATACACCCACCTTATAGTCCGGTCTTGGCACCAAGTGATTACCATATTTTCCTGTCCATGACGAACGCGCTTAATGGTGAGAAGTTGGCCTCAAGGGAGGCCTGTGGAAATTGGTTCCACGAATAGCTTGCCAATAGGGACGTAGCCTTCTACGAGAGGGGTATAATGAAGCTGGCATCTCGTTGGCAACAAGTTTACGAACAAAACGGCATATTTAACTTAAATCGGACAAATGTACTCTAAGTTATCATGTTTTCCTCATATTATACAATATATAGGGAAACATGGGGCAAATAAATATTTACCATATAAACTGAAATTTGAGTATCGCATGTCTCTAAATTTAAAACAAAGAATTTTGGTGGAGAATCCGTTTTTTTTTTTTTTTTACTTTTTATTTCTTCACTTGCTGTGGCTTTTTGTTGGTCACAGCTCGAAATTTTCTTACAAAAAAATAGTCGGAATAGTGTTTTAACTTTGCCAAATGCGAAGAGATTAATTGAAAAATTAGGTTAAGTATACAAAATTTGTTGGAGATGCCAAACATACTGGTCATCCAAAAACTAGTCTTCCAGATGATAATATCGAAGCAGTGCCTGAGAGTGTCGGTGGCAATACAGCAACCTCAATTTGGCGACGTTAACAAGAATTGCAAGCTTCAAGACGCTCACAACATCGTATACTCACTAAAGACCTCTGGTTCCATACCTACGAAATTCAATTAAGGGGTTACATACGTCCAGAATTTTCAAAAAATCGATTTTTTTTTTATAGGTTATTATTCTTTATAGTTTTAGGCGTATTTCTGTGAAAGTCGATTGTAAAAATTCCCCATAGATACAAAGTTATGGTAGAAAATCAGACCGCCCGACGAGAGTTTGATGCACATGAAAGTTTAAACGCGTTTTTCTCGAAACTACTTTTCCCGGCACGGTCTGCATGATAACTCATACAGTTTTTAACATTTTTTGATGCGATTTTTTTGAAAATATTCGAAAATGTTTTCTCTATAGTCTGTCGAGCCGTATTTTCGATATTTTTATTAAAAAATTTTATGAACATAATTAAAGTGTGACATTTATGACGTAAAACGCATACTTTTTTTCTAAATTCCGTAAATTGGAAAATTTTTCGAAATTAAAAAATTCGGCTCGACAGACTATAACTACAACTTCATTTTACAAGAATTTTTTTATTTTTACAGATCCATCAACATTCCAAGGATAAATGATGCAGACCGTGGAGCAACTTTTTTTTCATTGTACTTTTGTAAAGAAAAATTAAAATACATTTTTTTATAGTACCAATAAATATTGTATAAAATTTCTTTATATTTATTTCTATTGTTATCCCTTCTGAAAACAGTTTTTGTTTTAGCGCATTTTTGGTGCTGCTGGACGTATGTAACCCCTTAACACAAAAACTGAAGCCTAATGACTATGTATACTGATTTTTCGAGCAAAATCATCCAAAGCGATGAAACACATTTTTATCTTGATGGGTTTGTTAATCGCCAAAATATTCGCCGAATAGTTTCTGAGATTACAGAAAACATATATTAACATATATATGATAAGCTACGTGGCCATCGCGGGATCGACTCTCGCGCAATAAAATGGGGTACGCTGTGACACGTCTTCAGTGTTCCAGATGTGCATACGTTCCGAGGACCTAATTTCGAATCGAATCACTATATTGTAGAAGCGAAAATACCCATCCGCTTCTGTGTATCAAAGAGCACCCGTCAACAAACGCAAGGAAGGTTCGATGTCGAAAAGCTGCAATCGCCGAACGGTTTTCTACTCGGGAGCGCTCATCAGTAACTTGATATAAGGAAACTGTGGAACGGCATCTCAAACTCCCTACGTACCCACAGTGCCCAAAAAAAGTACTGGTACGATGTGGATTGTTCAATGGAGCACAACACGTGTGCCGTGACATATATACCAAGAGCCAAAGAGCGCAGCGAGACGCATTTGCAGACAAAAGAAGAATGCGAGAGTATGATGAACTTAAGATACAGCGGTTTCCCGAAGGTTTCAAGACGGGGGCAAACTTTTTTGTATGACCTAGAGAGGTGATCTAGTAACTGATTCCCAGCTCATACTGAATTTATGGAGGAAATACTTGGTTAGCATTGCGTACTGCCATTCGGAAGGCCCGTGTTCAAATTCTGACATCCACACGTTATAGGAAATTAATTTAAATAAAATAATAAGTACAATTTTCGCCCCTCTGCAGGGAATGTTAACACCTCCGAGTGTATTTCTGACATGAAATAAAGGCTCCATTAGTTGGAAAAACATCAAGACGCAAAACCACGAATTGGAGGGGGACCTCGATGGTGAACATGAAATCTCAATCGATGACGATGGAAAAAACGGCGTACCGACAGAGCTATTTAAACATGGCGGTGAAGAGCTGACAAGGTGTATGCGTTAGCTTTTTTGGACGAAAATTTGCCTGAAGATTGTAATTTAAGTGTGCCCTGCCCAATCCATAAAAAAGGGGACCCCACAGTCTGCGCCAATCGTCTGATTGGACCTTATCAGTATGGCTGTAGACCCGGTAAATCAACCATTGACCAGATATTCACCATGTGCCAAATCTTCGAACAGACCCATGAAAAAATTATCAACTTACACCATCTCTTTGCCGATTTCAAAGCAGCCTTCAACAGCACGAATAGAAGCTGCCTCTATGCAGCTATGATTTTTGAATTTGGTATCACGTACAAGGTCTCAGACAGGGTGACTACTTATCGTATGACTTCTTTAATTCATATCTGGGGAAAAAGTGTACAGCTGCTGGCGTCCGCCGAGGATATCGACATTATTGGCCACAACAACCGCGTCGTGAGTTCTGCTTTCTCCAAACTAGATAAAGAAGCGAAGCAAATGTGTCTGGTAGTGAATGAGGGCAAGACGAAATATCTCCTGTCATCAAACAAACAGCCATCGCATTCGCAAATTCGGCTCCCACATCAGTGTTGATAGTTATAACTTCGAAGTCGTAGAAGGTAATAGATAATTTCGTCTATCTTGGAACCAGTAACAGTTAACAGCAACAACAATGTCAGCCTGGAAATCCAACGTAGAATCACTCTTGCCAACAGGTGCTACTTTGGTCTGAGTAAGCAATTGAAAAGTAAAGTCATCTCTCGACGAACCTATAGCAAACTCTACAAGTCACTCATCATTTCTGTTCTACTGTATATGTTGGAGAAGCGTGGACAATCTCGGGCGATGTGCTGTACGAGTTATACGGTGTTATTGATACAATTAACGAATGAAGAGACATCAGTTACGCTGGCTAGGTCGTGTCGTCTGAATGAATGGAAGCGCTCTAGCTTAAAAAGTAATGTTGTTTCCAACTGGCGCCGAATAGCGAAGAGATGAACCAAATGCTGATGCGACTATAATCGCGTAAGTGGTGCCTATGTTACTGAATTGTTTTTAGAATTAAAAATTAGATCTTGATATTTTCGAAATTTTTCAGATTATTACATAAAGGCCATATTTTTTTATAAAACCATTTAATTTAAGAAATGAATATTTTTCGTAGGATTACCATTTTTAGAATTTCGTTATATTTATAAAAAAAAAATATTTTTTGTAAACGCTTAAGAGATTTGCGGCTGATATTCACCACAGATTTGACTAGGTGATTTTACTGAAGTCCGTTAAAACAGCTTCCAAACTGCTATTGAATTTAATGAGGTGATTTTAGAGACATTTTTAATAATCTTGGATGAACCAGCTGGTTAATGGGAGCGTAGTTAACATAAAGTTAGGTTTTAACCCTCAGTTCCAGCAAGTTTAATTACCTTAATTCCTTTTCTCTACATTTATTTAGTATATTTCAAAATGCTTTTACTTCTTTTTTTATTATTTTCCTTAAGGTATTGCGCCGCTTATGCCATTACCACAACTGCTGGTAGATGTATTGCCTTGAATTAGCATAAGATTTCCTTCGGCACATCAGCCTACACTCCCAAGTTTGATTACACTAAACACTTCCGCGCAACTTTAATGTCGTTGCGCACGAGCGCTTCTAAGCAACATCTTTAAAGTATGAAATCGTATCGCCTTGACAATTAAACATTTATTGCTAAGAAAATTTATTAACACACCGGCTGCAGCTGTGCGCACTGCTGAAGCGACTCAGGTGTTATGCAAACAATTAACCTTGATATCCGTGCACAGCAAAGCTTCAACGGAAAGCCACTTAATTAACTATTTACTGCTTCTAAGCCGTAAACCAAAGTCATCGACAAGACAACACGGCAACAAACTCATCAATTTGTATTTGAAGCAAGCGGAGATTTTCATAGCCATTGCTGAGCAGCCAGCCTCCGTCGAACTTCAGCCACCTCTGGTAATCCACGCCCAAGTAAATGTTAATTACCAGCACCCGAATGGTACTTAAAATGTGTGTAGACATTTACTGCGATTGCTGTTTGCCTGGTTTTGATGCCAAGTACGTCAAAATGGCTGCTTACAGTGCCCAACAATCGCTCCTCAGCTCCCCTTACCGCAACAACCCACCGCTGTTTGTCATTAATTTACTTCAAAGGCCTTCGGAGGGCGAGCAGTAAATATTATTCTGTGTGTGCATGTGTGTGCGTGAGTGTACTCTAGTACATATAATATTTTATTTTCGCTTTCGTTCTTTGGTTATTGGCCTTGTTAATATTTATTATTATTATTATTATTTTGCTGCTTGTACTTGCGCTGCATTGAATTACGATTAGCGGTGTAATTGACCTTAAGCAAATTGTCTACAACCATTACAACAACAACAGCAATAACTAACACTTTACAAGCGCCATGCTGCGTAAATATGTCAAGTGAGTGTGTATTCGGCACGCGGCGTGAGGCATCAGCCATCAGCCATCAACTATCAACCATCGCGCACCGTGCGACCACACCTAACCAACCAATGTTGGCAATTTACACTGCTCTCGCTTATTTATAGCTGTCATGCCATAATATTTGCCCTGCCCTGCCATATTTGTTGACATTAATTTCAATGAAATAGTTAGTCCTCGCTCGCAATGTGGCGGTGGAGTAGCGGGGGGAGAGGCGCTTGTAAGGGTGGTAGAAGATCAATGGCGTAAATACGAGCGTTTAAATGGAAATTAAATGCTTTTCAAAACCGTTAATTAACACGTGGTCAATACAAAAATACAAAAATACATACAAACAGCAAAGTTAATTTTCATGGGAACTTCCATTGGCGCTTATCATTGGTGAAGGATGTTGTTGCCATGCCGAGTGGTGTAGTGAATGAACACGTACTGACCATTTTGCAACTGTTTGCGCTGCCGAAAAATAACCAATAAAGTAATTAATGCGCACGCGAGTAATTATTAAGGATTAAGTTGGTCTTTTCTCCAACGAGTATATCGAAATAAATAATTAACAGTGAGTGCTTTTAGTATTGCTTTACAATTCCTTCAGTAAAAAGAAGGTATACATAATAAATAATAATAATTTTAAATCAAAAGTTATATGGAAAAAAATATAATCTTCGAAACTACCTAGAAAAAATGTGTCAGTTTCTTTTTATGGCTCTCCGGAAGGTTTGTGAGAAAGAAATGGTCGGATAGTGAACCAAGAACAGACTTATTCGTAAAAGCCTTAAGTGTTTAGATTTACATAAATACTTCTAATCTTTCTAGAAAGTGGACGGGGCTCGAACTCTTTAAAACATTGTATTTGTGTTTACTATTACTTGAAAGTGTAGTTTTCTTGTTTATACGAGGGACGGCTCACTCACGTCCTTACGTACGACTGTCTTACGCACCTGACTCAACAAATACTTGCCGTTCAATGTAGTTCTCTTTGGCAAATAATCAGTTAATCATATTCCCTCGCTATGCCAGAAAATGGTAGCCATAATCTTCGACGCCGACTTTTCGACTTATAATTTTTTTGATGGCTTTTCCCTTTTTTTGCCATAAATCATCTTGGCACAACTCTAAAAAATGTTTACAACTCTCCAATCGTCGCTGTAATTTTTTTAATATTCAAATGTTAATGTGACATCTCTCCCGATCGTTCTTTGCTAAACTGTAATCTTTCTGCTATCTGCTAAAATTTAATTCTTGGATCAACCAGTGCTAATTTTTCAGCTTTCTGAACATTTTCTCCGGCCACGAACCTTACTGGGCGCCCCAGGCGGGGGTCATCTTCACAGGTCTCTCTTCCTTGGTGAAACATTAGAGTTCCTTAAGTTCCACAGGTATAACGGTGTCAAGTTCCACAGGTGTAACGGTGTACTTTGCACATAACTATTCTCTGGCAAGTGGTTATTCAGAAAAAAGGAATAAATTTCTAAAAAATTAAATGGCTCAAAAAATTATATTGAATTATATCCGAAAAATTGATCATACTATAGGTAAATGCCCTAGTGGTCCAAAATGGTTCCGACAAATGTACTTTTAAATGTACCAGTGCATCTGCGTACCAAGGTTGGTAGAGATATCTCAAAAAAAAAAATAGAGACCAGTTGAGGAGACGGACAAACGGACATTGCTAAATAAACTTAGCTCGTCATTCTAATCATATTGGCATACATTCTTCTTCTTTTGATACTTACTTCCTACTGACAAAAGTTCATATACCATTTCATGCACATGAATGGTATATGTATAGCTGTTGGTACAAACCTACTAAGTGTATCGGCCTATCGATATGCTCCAACTATGCAGATTTTTCGCAAAAAAGCAAAATTCGTTCGGAAACTGCTGTCAGTCCAAAATTTTTGGTTACCACACCATCGGGACTTTCACAGTTCCTACCTTAAGGTTTCACTGTTAACAACCTTGAGGCGGATGGCCCTGTTTGGAAAAGAAAGGCAGTTTTGTGACGATGGAGAATAAAAAAACCAGTAAAACTCAAGGATTTACCAAAAAATTCTTAGCAGAGTAATTAAAACAAAGTAAGAGAAACAAAATAAAAAATGCTATTAATAAGTACTTTTATTAGAAGAAATATTTTTTGTCTTATTTTTCAATAAGACTTAAGACATTCTTGATAGAATTATAAGAAATTCACTATTTTAAAATTTAGTAAATTGACTATGTTTTTTTAAATACATACATTTGCGGAACAGCATTTCAATTAAGACCACCAGTGCTTACTTCAACAGCTGCAGTTTTGCCAAAAAGTCCTGATTTTAGCGCTGGGTCAAAATCGAATTTCTGTTAAAGTTAAAGAATGGACAACTCTTTAATGCGATATCAGCGGACAGGATTGATGCTTTCTAAAGTCTGATTTACTATTTATTTCCAAAAGTGGACGACTTGGATAGTCTTGACATTAAAAAAATATTTCATGTTTTCTCAAATTTGAATGAAAAAGGTATAGAATACCGCAAACTAACTAAAAAAGAAAAATTTATTATTGCTAAATTGATTACGTTGAACGTTTTTGATACACAAATTTTTTCAAAATTATATAGTTTCATAAACTCAAAATATATATTTTTAAACTCATTTTATACTTAATGTGCCCAAGAAAACAACAAATTTTGCAATCCCCCCACAGTTCAACTATTTATGTTTGTGACCATAATTAACTGCGAAAGCCGCCGAAAAAGTGCGCTTGAAAAGAAAATCACAATGTCTGGAGCGCTACTCTTAAGCAGCCAATTATAATTATTTACAAGTACCGTGCTAAGTACCTGTGAAAAACAAAAATTACGCAAATCCACAGTATCGCCTCAAGCTTAGCTGGCATTAAATAGTGGAAGAAGGATATTTGCCTGCAGTTAGTTTCTTTGAAAATTTTATTTTTGCTCAAAAATTATGCCTCTAATGGCGTCTTACAATATAAATTTTCTTGTTTTTCTTATTTTGTTCTAGTCTTGGCCAATGACTGCCCGACTTGTAAGCTCTTAGAATGTTAGTAATTGACCTCAAATAACAAACAGTTTGCTTTTTGGCCTAAATGCCAACTGAGTGAACATTAGCTGAATACAAATATGTATGTGTGTAAGTGCATATAGTTTAGTAGCACACACTGCATTTATAAAATAACACTTGTGAATTTTTATTTTCTATTTTAATCTTTCCTTCCTCTCTTTCATTTGCTTCCAATATTTGGAATAACTACTGTTCGAAGAAATTTTTTCTTGCAATTATATGCATTTTTGTATTTGAAAAAACAAAGACAATACTTCGGTTTCTTTCATGCACTCTTTCAATGCAAGTGCCGCCTGAGAATAATGTGTTATTTTGCATTTAAGCTTTGTTTTTCCTATCGACATGTGTGTACTGTTTGTTCGACTTTTTCACATTCATACTTATACATTTGCTTGGCCAGCAGCTCGAACGTCGGTTATTTAAATATTAGTATAGATATCTGTATCCCAGAAAAAGATTTCTTTGACGCAGTAATAAGGAAAATCTATCTTGGGAGTACGAAAGTATTATTTTTAACTACCCACAACCTTTTCTGCACACTCAGCGAAATTATAAATTAAGAGGAATATTACGTGGAAAATGAGACCAAATGAAAACAATAATATTCTCCAATTATATATTTGAATTACTTTATTTGATGCAATTTTATTTTATACAATTTATTTAAATATAATATTCATTTTATTTTATTTTATTTTATTTTATTTTATTTTATTTTATTTTATTTTATTTTATTTTATTTTATTTTATTTTATTTTATTTTATTTTATTTTATTTTATTTTATTTTATTTTATTTTATTTTATTTTATTTTATTTTATTTTATTTTATTTTATTTTATTTTATTTTATTTTATTTTATTTTATTTTATTTTTTTTTATTTTATTTTATTTTATTTATTTTATTTTATTTTATTTTATTTTATTTTATTTTATTTTATTTTATTTTATTTTATTTTATTTTATTTTATTTTATTTTATTTTATTTTATTTTATTTTATTTTATTTTATTTTATTTTATTTTATTTTATTTTATTTTATTTTATTTTATTTTATTTTATTTTATTTTATTTTATTTTATTTTATTTTATTTTATTTTATTTTATTTTGTTTTATTTTATTTTATTTTATTTTATTTTATTTTATTTTATTTTATTTTATTTTATTTTATTTTATTTTATTTTATTTTATTTTATTTTATTTTATTTTATTTTATTTTATTTTATTTTATTTTATTTTATTTTATTTTATTTTATTTTATTTTATTTTATTTTATTTTATTTTATTTTATTTTATTTTGTTTTATTTTATTTTATTTTATTTTATATTATTTTATATTATTTTATTTTAATTATTTTATTTTATTTTATTTATACGTGATCCAGTAACCAATAAGAATTCAATTGAAAAAAATTGCCATAAATATTTTAAAATTTGTCGGACAGTGTTACAGTACGTGCAAAATATATGTATTAATTTTTATTTTTCAAAAACTTGTTAGATCAATTTATCATATACTAATGGCCAGGGCAATCAAAATGAAATAAAATACTCGCTGTCCGCTCCACTATAGCAGCAACTAAAAATGTGTCAAGAAGAGCACTATTGAATTTATGTTGCCTGGGGAATTATATCAAGTGACAATTGCATTGGAATGCAATAGAATATTGCTTTTTAATATGTGTGCAAATTTGTGCTTTTTGAAGTAAATGCAAGGAATATAACTTTTGTATTTCCATTCACTTATTTTTTAATTTAAATTCACTTTTTTTAATCTGAAAATTTGTTTTAGAATTAGAATTAATTTAATAATTTATTCAGCCAATTTAGCAAATTCTCTTTGAAAACTTAATCAGCCAATTATGCGATATATAAAAAACATTGCATTAAAGTATATAATTTACTTAGCGTAACTTCTGTTTGTTTTGTTTTTGCATATGAATTATTTTCAAAAAATTCACTTTAACATCAATTATTGATGTTGAATTACCGCGAATTTCATTGGTCAACATGGCGTATGAGTAACATTCTGCATACAGTTTTCAACGCCCGCCAGTTATGTTAGCAAAATCTACTTGAAAATTTATACTTGTATGTATATTCATATAAATTTCTATGAAAAGCTTGCTTTGTGTATACAAGTGCTGTTGGTTGTTTCTTGGTTATACAATTCAATTTCGAAAAGTACGACGTGGCGTATGAGTGACTAAAAATTTATATAGAGTAGCAGCAATGGTTTTTGTTTATTGATTATGTTATACAGTTTTCCAACTCATTGAGTGCATTATTTCAAATTCTAATAATTTTTCATTTACAATTAATTTTTTATTTTCATTGATTTTAGTTTAATTGAGTACTATATGAGGTGACATCGTATGATTTCATGGCATACAGCGCAAACCATCTGAATGTAAGACACACTTCGAAATAATTCGTTTTAAAAAGAAACTAAAATTATAAAAAGAACTAAAAAAAAAACATGAATATAATAAACAAACTAATTAATTTCAAGTTTACCAATGTTTGACATAAATCATTCCCTCTAAAAAGTCTAAGATTAAACAATTGCAGTTGGTAGTCACAAAAGTAATGCTTCGGCTATAACAGCACACATATTTTGGAGATCGTAACTCTACTCTCAAGTGAAACGCTCTCATCAAACGGATAAAGAGAATAAAAACAGGTGAGCCTTGGAAGACAGAAAAGCTCAGGTTTTCTGTGCTTGCACGAATAACCAAGGTAATTTTACGCTCGGTGACAAAATGTTTTCCTTTCAAGAAGATGTTATGAACATTAGTACAGTTGACTAATGGGCTACCGTTTTTTCGGAAAAAATATGAGCGGACAATAAAGCACAAAGTCTAAATGTTCTAGAATATATACATATAAGAACCAAATATTATTGTCTGATTACAAAAATACTAATAGTGAATCTCCTTGAGAAGCACCTTAGGTCATGTATAGTTCCAACATAAGTTTAGCCACAAACTTCTCAATCCTCCTCTTCTTCATAATTGTCGTGGGCACCGCGTATGCGCTTATCGTCGTATTAAAGGTATATTTGTTTCGAAGTTGGGCATCAGTTAGAGACACCAGGTGAGATCAGATCAATCTCATCATAATTCTTCTAGAGGAGTTTAAGTCTTCCTGGATTTATTAGCACTAATCACCTTTTAGCAAAAGTGCCTCAAAGTACGATTTCGAGGCTAATATTCTTGTGTTGATGATGATGGTTCCGAGCGGCTGCAATGACTGTTGAGTTGAGCTGATACGCATTGGGATACCGCTGTGAGGATTTTGCCTTCCTCTTGCCTTATAAAAACTACGAGACTACTAACTTTCGCGCAAGCTTACTCAGCTAGGCAGTCGAAGAAGTGTACCTCGAAGAACTTGAGTCGCCAAGATGTCGAGGCTGGACAGTGGCAGAAGTAGTACTCAAAAGAATCTTCACCTTTCTCCTCCCTACAGCTGCTGACTGTTTGTCTGCTGTAAAAAAAAAAATATTTCACTTTGCTTCTTTATATATGTAGTCTGAAACTCCACAAGGGCCTGCTCAGTGACTTAATTGCGTTGCTGGCGATTAGGTTCTTAAACTTCCCTTTCAATAACTAAACAATCAACTGTTTCGAATTCGCATTACTTCAACTTTCGTTATTTGGTTTGCCATATTTTGCAGATTTTCTCATACTTTCTGTGCCTTTTCCGCTGTCTTGATAAAGGAACTTTGTATTAATTATTTCCACATCACCTTCACTCAAACGTTTTATGTTTTTGCTAATAATATCATCTACTCACCCACTGCTGTCATATCACTTAGAATAATCAACCTAAACCATCCTTCTTTATACCCACGCCTACACCTTGACGTGTCACGCAATGCACGTGACAATAATGTCTCAGCAGTAAAGGGTAACTGATGTATATGCAGATAAAAACAAAAGACTCATTGAACGACGCGTCGTTGCATTGAGACACAGGGTGGGCTACTCACACACACACACACACACGCACACACACGCCTATTCGACCACACACACACAAAAGTCGTTAAATGCTTTTAAGTCAGCAGGAGCAGCAGTGTGCAGTGTGTGTTTGTATGTAGGCGCTCATAACCTTTATGACTTTTGCAACAACTTTGTTTCACCTTGCTTGCCTTCCCGCTGTTCTCTTGCTCTCTTGCTCTTCAGTCGCAAATTAAACGCTTTTTCCTCTTTACAATTATAATTCAATTGAGGGAATTGTTTGCTGTGTACGGCACTTAATGATTTTATGGTTATTGTTTCACTTAACGGTATTGCTTACCATATTTGCATGCTTGACGCAACCGATGTGTTATAAATAAAGGTATAAATATGTACGAGTATGCTATATGCATATATATTGTACATACAATATATAAATAATTAATTAATTAACTTGTTATGAATATTATTCGCACTGACGCGTAGTTACATTTTAATCATTCTGACAGGGTGAATCGTTGAGTTGAATATTATATATAATTTCATTTTATTTACTTGTACTAAAATAAATGTCCATCAATTATTAATATACTTCGAAATATCACCCTCTTGACATATGGAAAATTAATTAAAGAATACTTTATAGTAGATATATAAATTAAAATTAAATTATCTTTAATAAAAGCTTTCCTAAATATAGTTCAACAACATTTGTCTTCTTAAGCAAATTAATTTTCCTTTGTGCGAAAGGTTAATAACATAAAATTATTATCTCCCTACTCTGATTACTAATATACTAACATATGTATTTAATTCATTTGTCTGACAAAAATCTCTACATACGAGACTAAGAAGATAATAAATGACAAAATACTTATCTTAGGAGGAAAGCAAAAATGCAGAGACGTAATGACACATCAAATATTTTGTTTGAAATTTGCCACGTCCATTAATGGAAGCGTACTTATATATATATATTTGCAGCGAAATGCTTCATTGGCTTGAAGAAATTCCATATCAACAGCTGGGAATTAAAATATAGAGTGGGCACAGTTCTTTTTAAACTAGAACTGCACCAGTTGCTTGCACTAAATGTGAACAAGTAAGCAAGATTAAGTTCGAATGGAAGTGAAAAGTAGATAATCAGTTCATATTTATAAAGAATTTCCCAATAAGAGTTGTTAATTTGAATAGCCTGCTTTCCGGTAGGTGTACAGAGAATATTGCTGCTGTAGCCCAAAGTGTTGAAGAAACCCCAGATTTCTGCATTCCTCGTCGTCCTTTGGAATTGGGCATTCTACAAACGTCATTAAACCATCATTTTTCATAAAGACTTAGGTCTTAAGATTTATAAAGATCAGTTAACCCAAAAACTCAAGTCGACCGATCACCAACAACGTTGCATCTTTACTGATTGAGTTCTTGAAATGTTTGAGAATGATACGGAATTTCATCAGAAAATACGTCAATAAGCAAAACTGTCGCATCTGAGAATCGGTGGATTTATTTTTGAAAAGTCTCTCTATACTCATCGTGTAACTGTTTGGTGGAGTTTATGGTCCGGCGGGGTCATTAGACCTTATTTTATTGAAAATTATTTTTTTTTGGTCGGAATTGGATGATATTGATCTGGACAGCGTTTATTTTCAACAAAACGACGCTTCACGAATGTGTCCGAAACGAGATGCCGATTTTGGTAGAAATATTTTGTTCAGCGTTGAGGCTTACATTTTAATTGAATGGGTTCGTTAGCAATGATTAATGGTTTCTTGGTACCTGAATTGAAGTGGACGACCTTTTATTCTAACAAGACGGCGCTTTATGTCAGACAGCCAACAAAACAATCAATTTCTTGAAATAAACTTCTGATCAGCACATTATCTCCTATCATGGGACCTCCAAAATCGTGCAATTCAACACCGCTGAACTATTGGTTGTGGAGTTATGTGAAGTCGTTTGTTTGCGCAGATGAAACCGGGACGATTGATGTCTTCGAGGAAAACATTATTATAATAATTATTTCTGAAAAAGTTGTTGTCCGACTGCTATCACATATAATTCGAGCTTATACTAGACCATGGAAATTATAAGCTTCAAATTTTATTGATTTCTGTTCTCTATCCAGTGATGTCTGATGCTTTTTGGTAAAAGTGGGGATGGTGTCACGCCCACCGACCTCTCATATTTTTCTAATTAATGAGATGGTCTCTAACAAATATGACTTCTATTTTATATTTTCTGAATTACCGTGATTTTGATACTCTTCAAAATTACCGTTAGATGGAGGGTAGGCGCAAACTTGGTCAGATTTCACCCATTCGTAATGGCGTACATACTTGATACCTAAGGGATATTTGAAGCAAATTCATCAAAATATTTCAAGATTTAATTAGTTTATTGTGCATACGGACGGATGAAAGGAAGAACGGTCAGACAGATATGGTTAGGTCGTTACTCGCGTCATTGCTGTTGAAATTATTTAATACTCTTTTTGTCACTGAATTTTAATTTGATAACTAGTTCAAAGTAATTTTAAACTGATTAGTATTATACCAGTTCGAACCATCTTTGAGTTGTTCAATAATAAATAAATTTTAATATTTTTTTATTTCTATTTTCTAAAACATAATTTATTTATATTAGTCAATTAGACATTAACAATTTCATTGAATAACCCTGAATTGTTTGCTATCGTGGATTTCTTTTGAACCATGAGGAAGTCAAACATTCTGTTTTTTACAAAAGATATTTCTGGTTGAATTCGACATGCACAGCTTCTTTGCTTTTCAGTTGTCATACGCCGCTTGGCTTATATTAATGGTTTTTCATGTATTTATCTGTAGTTGATTTTCATCACTTTAAGAAGCAAAGTAGGAAGTGAATTGCTTCTCACGATATCTGAACCAGGGAAAACACTTCTCGTTTGCGGGGAACAAAAAAATGTGAGATTGAGATAAGTGTTGTTTTTCCGACAAATGAGAAAATACAAAAAAAAAACTGAACAACGGGTCAAAGCCAAATGGAAGATCTTAATGGTCTTCAAAACCCGGAAAATTGTTTGCGAAGAATACAACCATTTTTGTATAACTCCATGCTCTTTCAGCCTAGTCTTATCAAGGGCATACCCTAGACAAATAGAGGCTTCGCGGTTAAGATAATTAGAAGGCATCATGAAGCTAAGCATCAGAGTATCCTTGGCTCTGGAAAAGTCCTAGTCGTCTTATATGCACCTCGAACAAGATTTAACCTCAATCTGACACTGCAAAAGAGTAACTGATATATGGTAAGTAAGTATGTATCGAGCAGCAGTCAGTTAATGTAACCCAATTTTTCTTTTAGTTTAACTGCCATTTTATATAAATTTCTGTAAAAATTAAATGGATTTCAATGCAAATCAACACAATTCATGTATGCCACACATAAACAGACAAGCAATCTATTCAATTGTTGTGGACGGAAAAATTAAAAATATGTATATCGTCAATAAAACATTAATAAAAATTAATGAAAGTAAAATGTTGGTGACACATATGAGCATACAGACTTTTATATATATATATATATATCTATATATATACGTATATATATATATACACATTTAAATTCCTGGAGTAAATTTGCAAATTACAAGCTCTTCATCAGTTCTAATTCACAAAAATTCTACCACATCCAGATTTTCTTCTACACAACATGCCAATGACAATCACACTCAATTCCTTTAGAAAAAGATCCCACAGGCATACTAGCATCAGAAGCATACTGAAATTATAAATATATACATACACGTATATACCAATGTATATAGACCGTTTTACTCAGGAAATTATTATTTTGCCATGAGCTTTCACAAAAAGTTTCATTTAAATGCGAAGGCAGCAGTGATGTTTCTATTGTAGGAATTACAATTCATCGCAAAAGCAATACAAATACCTACACAAAGAAAGAAAGTTTAAAGCAGCTACACAACGCCTGTAGATATGCTACACATTTCACAATCAATGAAAAATTGATTTTGTCGCAGGGAAAAAATTAAAAAGAATATTGAAATTGAAATAAAAGCACAAATAAACCAAAAACAAATTAAAATTAAGTCAAAAAATAGAATGATAAATAAAAATCACTTTTCACAAAATCACATAAAATTAATGTCGAAGCATTTGCACAATCATTGACGACACTGACACTTGCCGATTTTTTTTTTTATTTTATTTTTTTTTTTTTTTTGTTATTGCTGTTATTGATTTCTGTATATCATGTTTCACAATTTTGCTTAATTTATTTTCGGTATCTCATATCTGACATTAACTACTTTAGCAAAAACATTTTGTAAAGCAATTAATTATAAATAATGGGAAAGTTGTTGATTGCCTGTGTTTTGCTGAATTTCAAATTTTCATTGGCATTCGCCGGCAACATATTTTACAAAATCGCATAATTAATTAAGTGTGGCAATATTTTGTGGGCAATTAAAAAAGCGAGAGTTATATGGGAATTTTTGGAGTACTCGTAAATTGATGAGTTTTTATGAAAAGAAGAAAAGTTAAGGTGCTTTAAAATTTTTTTTAAGGAAATATACAACATCTTAAACTACTTTTGATGATTTTGTTAGTCTTACATCAATTGCAAAGAATATAGAGCCCGTCAAATCCTTGCCTTCCCCTGAACTACAACTTGTCTAGTTCAAGCCTGTTGAACTTACATACCTTCTGTAATGCTTTGCATTATTTTTTGTCTATAGCGCCATCCATTGGCAATATGAACTGAAACATTTCTTTCTAGATGCCTAGAGTGATTCATCGTCACAAAAGGTCTCCAAGGCGGAATTCCGTTTGGTGGAATTGTCAAGAAATCATCCACTTTGAACTGCTCCCCTATGGCCAAACGCTCAATTCGGCCCTCTACTGCCAACAACTGGACCGCTTGAAGGCAGCACTCATCCAGAAGAGGACATCTTTGATCAACAGAGGCCGAATTGTGTTCCATCAGGACAACGCCAGGCCACACACGTCTTTGGTGACGTGCCAGAAGCTCCAGGAGCTCGGATGGGAGATCCTAATGCACCCATCTTATAGTCCGGACCTGGCACCAAGTGATTATCATCTTTTCCTGTCCATGGCGAACGCGCTTAATGGTGAGAAGTTGGCCTCAAGAGAGGCCTATGAAAATTGGTTCTACGAATAGCTTGCCAATAGGGACGCAGCCTTCTACGAGAGGGGTATAATGAAGCTGGCATCTCGGGTGAAAATACCATATCGACGTACATCACCCTGTCATAATCATCTCTAGTGACTTCTGGAACAGTATTGACGGAGCCGAAAAGACCTACCCAGTTCACACATGTAAAACCTATCAGACCTCTAGGTACTACGCTAAGCCCCAAGAGGGAAGTCAAACTCTAGTAATGGGCAGCAAGGGGGAGCAAAAGGGGCAAGTGATTCAGATGCAAGGTCCACTGCTGCTCTAAAGCTATTAATTTCTGCAACAGGGCATATAAGGACCTGTGAGAAGCTTCAAGAATTGTAGAGAAGGAAAGCACCATCTCTGTCAATCAACTGACGGAGGAACAAAAGACCAACCTCAGTTTGACGGTTTCATGCCCAGAGAAAATCAGCGTTTAAGAAAAGACAACAAGAACACGTACCCTGTTTATAGGCCAAGACCTCAGAAAAACACGTCAAGTGGATTAAAAAGACCTCAGAGAGAACCTCCTTTCTCCACACCGGTAGCCAGTAGTCCAAATTGCAAGACATTAACGTGAGGTTGCAACAGAGTACTTCACATTGGCTATCATAGACAGGTGGCACCCGGATGTATACATATCGGTTGGCAATGGGAAGACAGTGTTGACGGATCTCTGCAGGATGTATAATAGTATTTTGCAGAAATAACTTGGCGCTGTACTCGACGTGGACACAAGTGTCGGGGCAAAGCTCCTATCGGGGGTAGATTAAAGAGTCATAAAACTCTACAAGTAGGCTATCGTACAATTTGGAGAGTTTTGTCCGAGGAAGACTTGTCGGCAGTGCACCGTAAAGAGATCCCTAGCCTGCGGCGAACCTGGGCCTCCTGTTTGGAGACTTCATTCAACTGAAGGATAGTTCAGGTTAGCACAGACCAAGAGAAACAGCCTTACGTGATATTTATATGGTTGTAACAGCAAAAATATTCTGTAAAGTAGTTTTTGGAGAATGTTGCGGGAGTCATAGAACTTTTGATTTTAGTCACCCCTTACAACAGACATACCTTACCGCAGGGGATTTCTTGAGCCGCCACCTCGCAGAGTGCTTAAATCTCACCAATCGTGGACTGGTTTAGGTTTTTATGTACCACTGTAAAAGTCCATGATAAGAGTGGTCCTGCCAATCCGGCAGCCTTGACGGGAGGGACTGGAACCAACCTGAATAACGTCAAGAGCGGGTCGTAAAGGTAACGATCAACCAAACCAAGGCGCCAAACATGCTTAGTACTAGTGTTACGTACCGCATCATGTCATACTATACGGCGCTGAAAACGTGTTTATTCGCGCTAAAAGTTTGTCTTTGACAGTTTTTCGATTGATTGACTCAGTACATTGTGAGCGCTCGTCAAAGATGGACACCAGCAAAGAGAAAATTCGCTATATTTTACAATTTTTCTTCGATCAAAGCGAAAAAGCAGCCAAAGCGGCTGAAAAAATTAATTTAGTTTATGGGCCCGATACTGTAAAGTGGTTTGCTAGGTTCCGTTCCGGTAATTTCGATATCAAAGATGCACCACGCGTCGGGAGGCCTGTCGTCGGAAATTGCGATAAAATCATGGAAATAATGCCAACAGACCGTCACGTGAACACTTATTTAATTGCTGAGGAACCAAAGATAAGCCAGAAAACCGTTTGGAACCATTTGCATAAAAAAACCTCCCGAATGAATTTTTTACTTTACCTAATATTCTCCTATTTGATTTCTACCTATATCGTAATACCTTACCTGTCGATTTATATCGCTTTATTTTCTAGACAGTTGAATTGCCAATTATTTTAAAAATACACAAACCAGTCTGGAAGACTTCTCGGGTCCTTATGTAAATGTCCTGAAAATTCTGTAAAAATTGTAAAAGTCATTTTGGAGTCTTCAAGATGCATAATCAGAAAAGTCTAATTTAATCCAAAGCAAATTAATAAATGGTAGTTGCAAAATTACTAAAACAGAGACGAAATGAAAGTAAGAACAAGCAATCTTATGATGTGAGAACTTCACCTTCTATAAATATGCCTTGATGTAATCCAATAAGTTTCCAGAATATCTTCCTTTTTTATTTCGTTTTTTCGAAAAGATTCTTCCTGAATTTGTGCATAAATTACAAATTCGCACATTTTTATTAAATTTTGCACCATATCACTTTATTTCTTATTTTTTATTTTATTTTATTTTTTTTGCCTTGTAGCCAAAATCAACTGCGACAAAATCTTTCATTAAAGCGTCTGCTGCCATCAGCCATTCCAAGTGATTAGCTAAGCAGTTGCTAAGAAATGAAAATAATACATTTACGCCACCGCTAAAGACAAGCTCATGACTAGTCACTTCATTTTATTTCTTTTATTTTTATTTTTATTTTCATTTTTATTTTTCTTTTCGCTCATTTTTCTACATTTTCTCTAGTATATACCATACCTACATTCTCTTATTGCCCATTTCCGTTGTACGGAAATGCCTATTTTTATTTTGCTACTCACGCAAATGTTATAATAAGTGAAATTTCCGTTTCAACAACAAAAAAAAGAAAAACAATAACAGCAACCACAAAAGTTGCTAATAAAAAGAAACCGAAATATGTTTAGTGTCTATTGCGCTCAAGGGACTCGTTACGCGTTAAGCATCCCAACCTCGTATTTACCTAGCGATCTATGTGTATGTGTCTACTCGTACCTATGCAAATAAATCTCTAAAAATATATGTGTGTGTGTTTGTGTATTTGTGTATTTGTGTAAGGCGCAAATGGTGAGAAGAATATATAAAATGGCGTTAAGTCTTGCGGTAAATGCTTGGCCAATACTAGGTTACCAAAAAAAAAAAATGTAAAAAAAAACATTCTGTGCGTTTTAAAGTGAAAAATATGAGTTTCTCTTGTCCTCATAATTGAAACGGTGGGAAAAAAATGTAAAGTTGTGTTGGTTAAGTGGATGTTTGTTAGTTTCCACCATTCTCAAGCAGAATGCGCCATTAAGGCGGTGAACCTTTAAAAGTGGCTACATTTTGTCGCTGAACACGTGCAACAACAGATAATTTCCTCTTTATTAGGGTGAAAAATGTTTTTTTTGTTGTAAACCTGTTTTGTTGAATTTATGTGTTATGCTTGTTAAGTAGTACACCTTTTTAGTTTATTGCACATTTTATGCAGAAATTGTAAATATTGGCATTTAAAGTGACATAATTGAAAGGTGTTGAACAAATATTTTTGTACTTTTTTTTGTTTCAATTCAAAAAATAATAACTTAAAATTAATACCAAAAAATAAAACTAATGAATTTCATAAAAAAATAAGAGAAAGGTCAAGAAAGCTATAACTGCTCTTTACGCCTGCAAAACGGCGATAGAAAAAAGATTAGGTCTAAGGCCGGGTATCGTATACTGGATTTATATATCGGTAATTAAAACAAATTCTCCAGGCTTGATAGAGAAGCGAAGCGAATGGCTTTGGTAGTGAACGAGGACAAAACGAAATATCTATGATGATTCGGCTCTAGGAGTCTTCGAGAGAAAAGTTTTGCAGTACCCGCTGGAGGAAGCAGTGGAAAAGGAAGACCTCCACTTCGTTCGAAATATCAGGTGGTTTCACTTGGTATTTCCAACTGACGCCAAACAGCAAAAAGAAGAGCGCGCCAAAACTGATTCGGCTATAATCGCGTAAGCGAGACTAACGCCATTTGGTGGCCGGCACTCGATAAAATTACTTTCATTAACAAAATAGAGAGAGTTTTACAGGACGGCTGTTATCCTGATAACAGGAGCTCTTCCATCTACTCCCTCAAAAGCTCTGCTAACTCTTCTCAACTTCCTTCCTCTGGACCTATACGGGAAACTATAAACGGGTTGCAATACAATAAGACTGAATTCAACTCAACCTTGGAAGAATGGCAGTATAGTACACACAAGAATATTATCTCTTACAGAAGTGCTGAAGGAGCTGGACTACACCACCTCCAGTGTAGGCTTCGATAATCTTTTCTCCACGGGAATCTCAAACAGGTGCAAGTGGGAAAACACCAACTCCCCCGACAACGGAGCAATGGCTATCTTCACAGATTACTCGCAGCCTGATGGACAAATGGGTTACGGAATTTATATTCCCATGCTCTCATTACACTACATGAGCATGAGAATACCAGGCCACTGCAGTGTTTTCCAGGCGGATCTCTTTGCTATCATGGATTCCGCGGTGGGCAGCAGGACAATCGGTGACCATATACTCCGGCAATCAGGCTGTAATCAGATCTCTTCAATGTAACAGTACCACATCAAAAGTGGTGTCCATGAAATGTAGGAACTTTCTTAACAAACTAAATACGGCATTGCCGTTGTCTGGATACCTGGATGCAGGGACATTCCAGGCAATTATATGGCAGACGAACTAGCAAGGGAAGGAACCCTTCTACCCACGATAAAACATGCACACTATGCTGGTTTACCTCGGTCCACGACATAGTACATGATTTACCAGGGAAACTGACTCAAGATGGTTTAACGAGATCACGTGCAACATTACCAGACAGCTATGGCCGAAGCTGGACCTGAAAAAATCAAAACATCTTATCCTTGTGGACCGGTTCTCCATAAACATAACAGCTGGCATAATAACTGGATGTTTTTAAGTGGGGCTTCACGGGAAAATAATGGGCTACCACTCTAATGATTTTTGCCGTAGCTGCAGGGACGAAGAAAAGTAGGAAACCATCGATGACTGCATATGCCACTGTCCAGTCTGGACATCTGCGCCACACAAATTCCTTGGAAAACATTTCTTCGACTGTCTTGTTGAGATAGCCTCAGCGATTATTGGAAATCTCGTTGCCTTTATAAGCCACACGAAATGGTTCGATCATATTAGAAGGTGAAGACAGGCTGAGGGTGGTATCACAATGGGTTTATTGGCCTAAGTATGAGGGTAGTGACCAGCAGCCGCATCAACTCAACACAACTCAACTCAACTCAACTCACAAACGTCATTGTGATCCGATCGGTATAAATTTTGATGGGTCCAACTCTTCTCCTTCTGGTACTTGCATGCTTCGGATCAAACCTTACCTTGAAAATGATTCCAAAAATATGGAACTACTCACAACAAGTTTTCCTCAGCATGAAGTATTTCAAGTGACGACGGGTAATTTATGAGTTTTTGCTCTGAATATTATTATATAGTGTGGAAAACGTGAATGCTGTATTTATTAAGACCTCTCGAAGGTAATCAGAAAGAAATATTATTTTTATTTGAGCAAAAGTTTTCATTTTTATTAACCTCCCCCATATGATACTCTCTCTTGCTGCGGGCGCGGCAAGTCAATAGTGTTTCCCTGGCTAGGTTCATAACCCATAGACATTCATAACTGAATCTACACGCCGAAACCATTTCACTCATAAGCAACTGAAAAAACTTTACAAATCAGATTCGAACAAAGAAATAAAAACTGTAACTCAACAATGTAACTACAAAAGCACTGAAACAAAAATACTTCACAGTTGAAAGCAACCGAAGATTTTCCACTCACCAAGTATAAGTAGAGAAATGAAGAAACTTAAGTGAAGAAAAAGGAAAAATAGTACGAAGAACGAAGACTACCGTTTGACTACCAAGAAATTAACAACAACAAAACAAAAAAAAAATATCAAAACAATAACTTTTTACCGAAATAAGCACACGAATTTATAGTGTTTTAGTTGAAATTGTTTTTCTTCTTCTTTTTTAATTTTTTTCATTTCGACATTTTGGCAATGCCAAGACTCAAACTGATAGGAGTATCATTGTTAAAATTGCTGTTCAGTGTTTACTTTTTGTTGCTTTTCACTCGTCTATTTCACAACAATATTTGAAATGCAATTTCCGGCACTTTTCTGCGGTAATATTATTACAGATGGCTGTTGGCTGGGAAGCTCTCTATATACTCGTATGTATGTACAATAGTTTATTTAGTTGTTGCTATTATGTTTTGCCGCATTCCAAAATTTGCAGATAGTGCAGTTTTATTACTATGTAGTGAATTACTTTTTTTAATTTCACCAATTTATGAGAAATTGTTTTTGTGAATAATCTCTCTCTAATGCAATGCACTGTAAAATAGCATTTTTAATTTTAATTGAAAAAAGTAGTAAATTGTAAGAATTAAATGCACTAAAAACTGAAAAAACAACCAAACAAAAAATTTAAAATTACTAACAATGAATACATTGCAACTAGAAGAGTTTTTAGAACAACTGAGAAATTTCCGGCCACTCGCTGATAAATATTTATTCAACCAAATAGTGATAATTTGTGTGCTCTATAGCAAAATCTAATGTACTGAGAATTTTTCAATATGTTGAAATACATACATTTCCAGCTTAGTGGATAATAATAAGATTTCGAAGAAACTTTTCAAATGCCAATTACTCGAAAACATTCGTCGTAAGCGGCCGGAATTGTGAGCCAACAATTTCCGGAAATTTTCATGACGATTATGCGCCCTTGCACTGAGCTGTAGTTCTGAACTATTTTAAGAACAAAAACTCGTTCAATATAATCGGTCTAACATTGTATTCACTGGATTTGGCCCCATGCGACTTTTGTTTTGTTACTGAAACTCAAGTTATCACTCCGGGGAACCCGTTTCAAATTGTTTGAGGCCGTAAAAGAAAATTCGCAGAGGGAACTGAGGTCGACTGATTTCAACAGCTGCTGCAAACAAACTGTTTGATAGATCGTGCTTATTTTTGGCATATTACTTATCGGTTTTCCATGCCCCAGATTGGACAGTTTTGCTCATCCCAGTGAAGGTACTTTTTTGAATAGCTTTCAAAGCTGTCAAAGGCGTATTTACAGATCACAATATTTTTTTGGCATTTCATCATGGAAAGACTACCGCCTGAACAATGTTTACAAATCGTTCAACTTTATTACAAAAATTCACGTTCTGTAAAGAATGTGTTTCGAGCACTTCGCTCAACTTTTGGTCAACATAATCGGCCTACTGAACGTACTATTTGCAACACCATCATCCATCTTGAGGCCCAGCATTAATTATTGTATAATATTAGATTGAAGAGATCACGTGCAGCCCGCAGTGAAGAAAATAAATCGGCCTTAGCTGATAATGTACACGAAGACCGTCGAGAGTCGATTCCGCGCCATTCGCAGCAATTCGGACTGACTTGTGGAACGACTTGACGCATTTTACGTCGAGATCTTAAATTGGAAACATACAAAATACAGCTTTTACAAGAACTGTAGCCGCCCGAGCTTCAAAGCTGTCATCACCTCGCTCTATGAGCTTTTGAAAAGTTCCAAGGGGATTCAACGTTTTCGAACGTCACAAAATTTTCAGCGTTGCGGTCCATTTCTGGCTCAATGGAAATGTAAACAAGCAAAGTTGCCGCATTTGGGACAAAAAAACAACCTGAAGAGATACAAGAGCTGCCATTTCATCCAGAAAAGCAACGGTTTGGTGTGGCTTGTAGGCCGGTGGAAACATCGGTCCATATTTCTACAAAAATTATCCGTTATCGCACCAATGATAACCGATTACTTGATGCCTGAATTTGAAGCTCGTGATCCCGTCGACATTTGGTTTCAACAATACAGCGACACTTCCGACACATCGCATCAATTAATGGGTTTATTAAGAGACCACTTCGGTGGGAAGATAATTTCACATTTCTGGCCGGTCGATTGGCCACCAAGATCGTGCGATATCACACCGTTCGATTTTTCGCTGTTGGGATATGAAAAGTCTTAAGTCTATGTGGACTATCATGCTTCGATTCAGGCCTTGGAGCAAAACATCATGCGTGCCTTTCGCCAGTTATCAGTCGAAATGCTCGAACGAGCCATCGAAAACTGGACTCAACGGATGGACCATCCAAGACGTAGCCGCGACCAACATTTGAAAGAGATAATTTTCAAAAATGAATGCCAATGAATGTTCCTTCGAATGGTAATAAACATTTCCCATTAAATTTGAATTTTCTGTGTTCACACTCAATCATATATGTATATGGTATGTGTGTGCGCTATTTACTGACCAATCTCATTTATTGTATAGGTATTATATATTTTCTCATTTTCGAGCTACGGAGCTCTGGTAACTATTCAAAATCACATAGTTCCTCTCTCTCTCTGTAACAGTGTTGATCGTTTTCTCATTCTCTCTTATACATACTATATATTTCTTCTTTCTTCTCTTCTCTTCCCGTCTCACTCTCATTCCGTCAAAGAAGTTTCACTTCCAAAACCTCCTCATTAAAATCCATCAGCGACTCGAAGGGGCTTAAAGTGAACTGCTGGTCCTTGTTGGAAAAATATGAGGACGAACTACATACTAAACCGTTGGTTTATGGTTAACTTCAAGTATTCCACAAATAACAATTTTTTGTTCGTAAATCAATGTCCTCCAACTACCGTGAATTTTTAAATAGCGCTCTGCTCAAAAATTCTAAAGGCAAACATATGAACGCCCACAGATGATCTCATATATAAGCAAATAAAGTCGCACCCTTATTCACATTTAAAAAAAAATAAAATGAATTTTAAAATATCTTACCTGTGACGTCCGCTTGCCACTCTCCAACTCCAGATAATCCTCCTCAACGCTATCATCCTCTGCGCCGCTACTCGTCGCGCCCACAATACTACCTTTACCTCTCCTACCTGCACCGCCACATGCGGACGCGCCTGCAATTTCTGGCTCGTTATGCGCAACTTGTGCAACAGCGCGCAAACGTCGGCGACGTCTCTCCACTTCATCCACCAAACCGGCAGCATCATCGTCACCATCCTCATCGCCATCACTTATCTCCAACGACATACGACGAGGGTCTTCGCGCATTATCTCTCCAACATGATTGGCAATTAGTCGCTTACGTGTGGTTTTCGCCTTTGCACCCTTATACACAAAGATGTGTGTGTCCTTGTCGACGGCAGCGGAGAGTGGTGTACATGGCGAGAGTGGTGAAAAGAGGCTGGTGCCATCTTCATCAATCGCTGCCGTTGCATGTGCGGCATTATGATGATGGCCACCACCGCTATGTGTGGGCAGTCTATGTAATGCCGTTGTGGCCGCGTGCGTATGAAATGGTGGCGGACTGGCTGTGGAAGCGGCGCTAGTGCTGACACTTGGCAAGTTAGCGTCAATGGAACTGCTGACGTTGTGGTGATGGGATTCGTAATATGGTGTTGTTGTAGCTGTAGAGGAGTGGCGTGCATATGGCGCATAGGCGCCGGGCGGTAATGTTGAGCTCGTTGAGTGCAGTGGCAGCACATTGTGGCGAGCGGTCGAACGATATGGCATTGAGCGGCCGACGCTATTAAGGAGGAAGAGTGGAAAAAAGATTAGTAATACAGTGGTTTAATAAAAAGAAAAATTTATCATTCAAATGTATAGCGATGTTGACATAGGTATATAGTAGTCTATAAAAAAGCCAGTTAGAAGGGATAAGTTGGACTAGGATTTTTAAACTAGAAAAGCCCTAAAACTATTCTGACCCAGATGGAGACTTCAGAAAATTGAAGACATGAGCTTCTTTCGGAATAGTTCGAAGTTGATAGAAACTTCTAAATACTCGAAGTTTAAAGCCCTCGCTTATCTTCACAGAAACAATAAAAGGCATCAGTACTACAAGTAGGGGAGGTTATTACATATTTATGAAATCTTCATTTGTCTCGAAGAAACAATCGTAAGATTCTTCTTCTTCGTTGGCGAAGGCATTCAGTTCTTTTCCTCGCTGTTTTGCGCCAGTTGGAAATACCAATTTTCAAATCTGGAGTATTCTTAACCATTCTGACGACATGACCTAGTCTCCATACTCATTGTCTCTTGATTTGCTGAACTATATCAATGCCACTGTATAACTCGTACAGCTTGTTGTTGTATCCTCTGAGGTTTTTGCTCTCGCGAAGACTCCCAGGACAGCGGATGTCGATATCGTCCACGCTTCCACAGCATGCAGCAGGATGGGAATGAAGAGTGGCTTGTGGAGTTTAGTTTTAGTTCGTCGAGTGAGGACTGTACTTTTCAGTTGTCTACTCAATCGAAAGTAGCACCTGTTGGCAAGAGTGATTCTATGGTGGATTTCCAGGATAACGTTGTTGTTGGTGTTAATGCTGGTACCCAGATAGACGAAATTATCTACTACATCGAAGTTATGACTGTCAACAGGAAGTCAATTCGCGAATGCGATGACTATTATGTGATGACAGGAGATATTTCGTCTTTCCCTCAATCACTACCAGACCCATATCCTTCGCTTCCTTATCCAGTCTGGATAAAGCAGAACTCACGGCGTGGTTGATGAGGCCAACAAAGTCATCGTCATCGGCATAGGCCAGAGATATAAACTATTATATTCTCTATTTACCTCTGAAGCTCTTATTATTTTCTCCGATTAAGGGTCACTCTGTCTGAATCCTGGTTTGGTACCGAACGGCTCAGAGCGGTCCTTCCCTATTCTGACTCTGCTTACGGTACTGTCCAAGGTTGGTCTACACAGCCGTGTTTTTGTGTGGTCGAAGAAAGTTGTAAAATCGAAAGACCATTTCATATAAATGTTGGCAAAGGCAGCGCGTCAAATAATCCATACGGTCGTTCTACTTTGGCATACTCGTTATGGACTTGTCACTATTGGTAGATATGAACTTTAACCTAGTCCTACAAAAAATATTCTAAAGGCGTAATTTCACCTGATTTAGGCGGCTAATTGGCCGGCCCTAAATGTGAAATACGTGTATGGTGCTGGCTCAACTCGTCTCTCAATTGGGCAATTATTTTAAGTAATGTGTGACATGTTACGTCCTCTTGTATAACCGCATGTCAGCTAAGTCGAATTCAACCTCACAAGCAAAAAAAAAAGGTTTGTAATCACCTCAGTACTCGATATTCAGAGAAATGTTGTGTCCTTCGTCATCTGTAAAAAAGTACTGCTCAATGATGCCGCCATCCTATAATCAGGCTAACAGTCCCCTTTTGGGGATCCATGAATAGCTCTGGCAATACTTTTAGTTG
This sequence comes from Ceratitis rosa, assembly GCA_037013455.1. Taxonomy (NCBI): domain Eukaryota; kingdom Metazoa; phylum Arthropoda; class Insecta; order Diptera; family Tephritidae; genus Ceratitis; species Ceratitis rosa. The sequence goes on along the minus strand of JAWMAG010000005.1, from coordinate 3,933,013 downwards.
CTCTCCCCTCCAAATATAATACTTCTGCTTGTACACTTGTTGCTGAACACAATTTTTACTACTTACTTTGCCAGGCTGTATTTTAGAAAGTTTCACACCCAAATCCTTTAGCAAAGTTTTCCATGGTGGTTTAATATCCAGTAATGTAAATAATGTCAACCAAACTGACAATCAAATGGCTCAAATGTTCCATGCACTTTCTTAATCGAGCATTAATTTTGGTAATAAAGCTCAATAATTTGGAAACCTTTTTGGCTTTAAGTCGATTTACAATAAAATTATAGACCAAACTGAATATTTTTGGCAGTGAAACAAGACATGAAACCTACGACGTGAGTCAACAAAAGTGTTGCCAAAAGGAAAGTTGATAAAAAAACACGCTTTATAGAAACCGATTTTAGTAAGAGCTTTGTCTTACAGAGCACGTGCTTGAGAAGGCCACCGCCTTCACGTAGCTTTTGCGTTTATCTTTTTGTTGAAAAACTACTGATATGATATCCGTAATGTATTATTAACAGGATAAATTTTCGCTATCACTTAAATTGAAGTCAAATAGACTCAGCAACACTTTCAAAAACTTATAAATTTCAAAAATAAATTCTAAAGTCTCACTCGTAAGATACATTTTTCAAGCCCGTCAGTACAAAATTAATGATTTTTTTTTTTTAGTATTTTCATTACCTACACAGAACTTATGATCTCCCTACTATTTATAATGAAGTCGAGAATAGTAGAGTTTATTTTCAAATATGAGAATGAAGACTAGTTTCGAGCGCCGAAAAGTATGCAATATTAAAGTTTCCTTGATCAGTGTTGCTATAATAAGTTTGAAGATATTTTCAATTTATTGCCGACTTTTATAAATAAATACTTTGTTTTTCATTTATATTGATCTCAAGCTGGCAAGCCAATTAAAGTTAAAGTAAAAGAAAAATCACCAAAACCATTAATATAATTTTGAAGATGTAAATAAATGGTAAAGTAACAGCAAAATGAAAATATTTGAAGGGCGCATATTTTTAGAATTTTTTCTATTGCCAATTTATTATATTTAGTTATATTTTGTCTTCAAAAGTTATTAAATTTTTTAAATAAAAATCAAATTTTTAGTTATAAAAAAATTCATCAAAAACAGGCTATAAAAAATTTTTCTCAAAAAAAAAAACGAAGTGAAAATAAGCTTCTTAAAATTTTATTAAAAGTTTCTAAGCAAATATTTAAAACTTTTATTTATTACTTAAAGAAAAAGTAGCTCACATATGTTTAAAAATCTTCTCAAAACTCACCACTAATTTTTTTAATTAAATGTATCTTCAAAAATGTATATTAAACTTTTGACTACTAACAAATTATCAAAAAAGGCTATAAAAATAACTCTTAAAAAAATACTAGGAATATATTTAAAAGTTAAGTCATTTATTTTTAATTAAAATGTTTGTTTTTATTTAAGAAAAAAACTTGAAAATATGAAAATTGGCAACACCGCACCCGATACTTACTTATAACATTTCACTTAGCATACATTTCGGCGCACCTTATGTCATTTATTGTGACTTACTTGTAACCATATTTCGGTGATTCACTCTCATTGCGACGCCGCGATGCGGACATCATCATATTTGACCGTTCTCCACGGCTTGCGGCCATCATATACGTCCACATGATGATGGTGATGATGATGAATCATGGCATTCGGAAGTGCGCCAATGGAAAAAAATACGTATTTGTTTATGACGTGTGTGCAAGTTTGCGGTAAGATGAAAACGGGACGAAATAGATTATTCTCAGCCTATGTTAGTAGATTAAGTATACGTTTTTGTTTTTTTTTCTTTTTTTGCCAATACTCGAAGCAACGGTGAGTGTATAATCTGTTTTTATTTTTTTTTGTTTTTTTTTGTATTTTCGAGTACCACTAAGTCGCGACCAGCAAATTGATCGATTGACTACCGGCTTAAGGTTTTGTTAGTTAATCGGTTAATGGTTGGTTCGCTGGTTGGTTGTAGGCCTCACACAATTACTTTAGAGTCCGGCTGTCAAGTAATAATATGCACGTATATCGCAGGCGACACATTCTATTAGATTTTTATTTCTTTGAAGTTCGCCACAATTTATTAAATATTTTTAATGTTTTTATTGCGAAGTAATTTTTTTTTAAACTTCAATATTTTTCACGAATTCATTTTTAATCCATTTTTATAGCCGTTATTTTTTCGTTCGACTCACTTAAACCGCAATTAATTGAAAACAATCCACTGGAACGGTTTACGCGTTTAAATACTCACTTTTATTTATGCAGAAGCTTTCGATATGAGCTTTTTTGTTTTACCAGATATCAACATATGTTACTGAAATTTTATTTTAGTTAGCTTATTTTTCTTTCATATTCTTATACACACTTGCCGTTATCTATTTATAGGCGCCGACACTGTGTTGACTCGTTTTTCACTCATTTCCTCAATAGAGCACGTCAATTAGCGCAATTAACACTGTAAATAAATTGAAAGTGGAAAAAACGGTTAAAAGTCAATTATATACATACAGAGAAGTACCATATATTGATATTTATGCAGAAATAATGAACTTGTGATACATATGTAAATACGTAAATAGGTATATAGCCGTGTTTGAAATACTAGCAGTGAAAATTAATTTATAGGAAATAAGTATAAATCAAAAAGTAAACGGGAGAAATTAATTTTTTTTTTATAAACAAATTGTGTTCACTAACAAATTCGTCGAAGTTATTTTATCGAAAGTTTGGATATAAATATGAATTTTTAGGCCAAAAAAATTTCTGAAAATTTTTCCTACACTAAAAACATAAGCTCATATTTACTCTCTTTTAATTTGCATACTCTCTGGGGCTACTTATATTGCAGCCATTCTGATGTCCGCAAAGCTTGCATATTCTGAATAAAAAATAATTTCAATATACTTTAAACATATTTCTACACATTTAATAATAGTAAGCCATGAGAGAGGAAGAAGAGAAATGGATTATATCTCTCTCCTACTCTGTCTTTGGTTAAAGGATTTAAAGATCTTCAAAGACCTTATAAAATTGTCAGTTATGAAGTTGCACTTGGCAAACTGCAAAAATTTTCATCTTACTTCTTCTTTCCTAGCGCAGACACCGCTTACATGTTACTGACATGTTCATTCGCTGAACTATGTCAATATCATGGTATAGCTCGTACAGCTCATCGCTCCAACGTCTGCGGTATTCGCCGTTGCTAATGCGCAAAGGACCATAAATCGTTTACAAAATTTTTCTCTCGAAGACTCACAGGGACGACTCATCAAGATTACCCTCACAAATATCTACCAGCTGTTCCTACGGCGACATAAAATAAATTGTTTTGGTTTGGCGAACTCGCTGCACAAATTAATCTTTAAACTACCTGGAAGGGGGTTTCACCGTTTCAGCAGGCAAGAAGCTTTCAATATTTACCAATTATTATCTAGTTTATACGCCGATTAAATGCCTGTTTTAGCGGCGCTATTTTTTAACCACAGTTGTACATATATGTATGACAATGTATTACATATAAATACCTATATACAAATTTGTCAAGCAGTTGATTGAACGGTGCATGACAGTTCAAAAAATCAATTATGCAAAATATCATTCAAGTTTAACAACCTTCGCTATTGAAGCCGCTGTATTTGGTGATAATCCAATTTACTTTTTCAAAAAAAAAATTTACACATTTTCAAATTCAATGACAAAAGGTGGTTGAAATTTCGAGTATTGACCTAACTACGTATACTGTTAAGCTAGACAGTTACATATTTTTCCACTTATTCATTTTTCAGTTTTGAAAAAAACAAAATGCATTTGTAATAATTTTTTTAATGAAATTCCTTTTAATTATGAAGTTAGAAGCTTGGCAGTATGTGTGATCATTCAAATGATCGCCTCTGGAGTACTCACAAACTTCGATCCATTTGAGTTAATTTTCGACCACATTTTGACACATATTGGGCGGTATCTCAGACATAACTTGACGAATGTTGGCTTTTGAAGTCTCTAGAGTTAAATGTTCACCCGCATAAACCCGTTTTCCCGCAATAAAACCATATCCATTCGTGTTGTGTGTCATGTGGCGCCATTTTATTGAATCCACATATAGTTCAATTTGTGTTCTTCAATTGCAAAACAAAAAAAATAAGTCGATTATCATATATCGTCCAATTAGTTGGTTGCCCGTTCTTACCAAACTTTTTGAAAAAGTGCTGCTATCCAAGATATCTCCTTTTCTTCACGAATACGAAACTGTACCAAACCATCAACTAGGTTTTCGCTAAAAACATGGTACTATAGAACAAGTCCACCGCATCACCAATGAGATCAGGAAGGTATTTGAGTTGAAAAAGTATTGTTCAGCAATCTTTCTTGATTTGGCTCAAGCATACGATAAAGTTTGGCATGAAGGCCTTATAAATAAAATCAAAATGACCTTGCCAAAAAATTTCCATCAGATTTTCATATCATACCTTACTAACAGAAGGTTTACACTTAAAGTAAATGAATTTATCTCAGAGGAGTGTCTAATCATGGCTAGTATTCCTCAAGCAGCGTTTTAGGACCAATAATGTATTACCTATTTACTGCAGACATTCCGACGTCCGCAAATGTACTAACTTCAACATTCGCAGACGATACCGCAATTTTGTGTCAAAGCAAGTGCCCAATAAAAACCTCAAAGATACTAGAAAATCACTTAAAACTCTTTGGAAGACGGCTGACAAGCTGGCGCATAAAAGTGAATGAGCAAAAGTGTAAACATGTCACATTCACTCTGAAGACAAAAACATGCCTATGGCCGAAACTAGGTAAACAACGTAATGGTCTCTCAAGCAAGCGAAGTTAAATACAAATTGAAGGAAAAGCTCGGCCGAAAATCGCTTCGGCGGTTACAAAGCGCCAATTATTGGTGTATGCATTAATTCGTGCGGTTTTCTAAGAGAGGGCTCTACTAGTATAATTTCGATGAAGAAAAGTGCTACCGAAAGCCATCGTATTTTACTGGACGTTTATGGTGACCATGCTTTAGCCGAACGAACGTGCCAAAAGTGCTTTGCACTGTTTAAAACGGAGGACGACCCGGACGGCCAACAAAATTTCAAGACGAAGAATTGGAGACATTGCTCGACGCAGATGTATGCCAGACGCAAGAAGAACTTACAAAAGTATTAAGAGTTGATCAAGCAACCGTTTCCAGATGATTAAAATCATTAGGATTCATCCAGAAGCTTGGAAATTGGGTGCCTTATGAATTATGGTAAAGCCAAGAGACGTCGAACGTCGATTCTGCATGTCGGAAATGTTGCTTCAACACCACCAAAAGAATTGATTTTCGCATCAGATTGTCACCGGCGATGAAAAATAGATTCATTATAATAACCCAAAGCGCAAGAGATCGTATGTGAAGCCCGGTCAACCATCGACAACCACGGCAAAGCCGAATATCCATGATGCCAAGGTTATGCTATGTATTCAGTGTGCTCTATTATGAGCTATTGAAATCAGGTCAGACGATCAATGGGGATCTCTACCAATTGATTCGTTTGAAAAAGGCCATCGCGGAAAAACGACCAGAATATGCGACCAGACACGAATCAATAATTTTTCATCATGACAACGCTCGGCCACATGTTGCAAGGCCAGTTAAAAACTATTTGGAAAACTGTGGGTGGGAAGTTCTACCCCAGTTCTACCCCACCCGCCTTATAGCCCAGACATAGCACCTTCCGATTATCACTTATTCAGATCAATGCAGAATGCCCTCACCGGAGTACGCTTCACTTCAGAACAGGGTATCAGAAATTGGCTCGATTCTTTCTTGACCTCCAAGCCGGGGATGTTCGTTTGGGATGGGATCCACAAACTGCCAGAAAGATGGGCAAACGTCGTAGCTTCCGATGGGCAATACTTTGAGCATTAAATGTATATATATATTATATATATATATCGAACATTAAAAAAGACTTTATGTTAATATTTATTGAAATCAAAGATTTTAAACAGTTAATAGTTTTTTTTTTTTTTTCAAATAAATTACTCTTCAGTCCCGCACCAAAACCGATAATTAAAAATATAGAAAATTGGAACTTAAAAATGTTTGAAGAATTCTCGATCACAGAACCAATCAATGGACATCATTTGTAAAAATATTGTTGCTTTTTTTTGTTGTATGTACGTGTAAGGAAATACTTATATAAGTTCCCTTTATAGAAAATAAACATGCCCCTAACCTTAAACTACCGCCCAATAAAACTGTATGATAAAAAGTAGAATTCTCCACATTTGCATTTAAAGCAACAACAGCAAAGGCATGTTGGTTTTTCGATAAAATCAAATTAAACAATAAATGAAACCATCTCATGCACACACAAACACACACACACCAACAAAGGCACACACGTTCATGGAAGACATTTCACTTTCGAGCAACGTCAGCCAACAAACACCACAATCCAATTTAAAGCTTAAGCCAACTCTTCAGAAATGCAGTCAACTAAACGCCCAACCTCACTTAAGTAAACTCGACTTGACTCGACTTGACTTCTATCCTCGAACCAACAGCTGAACCCAAATGTTACTGTTGACTTTTCGAAAATATTCGGGTTTTATCTATTAAATGCAGGCGATATCCAAATAAGTGCACAGTAGAAGACGAGAGAAGTTATGCATATGATTATAGTGTTTATATGTAGTTATTTGTATTTTATTTAATACACACATACCTATACATGTGTATAAGTGCATTTTTGTTTACACGTATACTATATACTATATATGTATGTATCTAGAAACACCCTGCAGGGAAAAGATAGTATGGAAGAAATCTAGTTGAATACTAGTCTTTTGAAGACAAGATCATACTGGTTTGTTGTAAACCAGAAAAGGACAAATATATACTAGTTTCCTATAAACTAGAATTATATTTATATTTTCCGGTATAATCTGGACTAGTTTGAAAAAATTGCTAACAAATTTATACCAGTTTGTCGATTTGCAAAAAAAAAGCAGCAGTCATAAGTAAATAACTAGAAGCTCAGACCACACATTTTTAAACTTGCCGCTACAACAACAACAACAACCGAATATTACTGTGGTTTTTTATATTATGTTAAATTGTCACAAATGATGAGCAGTCATAATTAGACTTCAAATAGATAGATCGATATCTGATCCACTACCTGGAAAGAAATAGTATACAAAATTATAAGTAAAGTGAGCCATACGTTTTTACAACTAAGTAGGTCCCTAATCACCTTTCGTTAAAGTATTTAGTTTCTCAAAACTATTTTTAAATCTACCTGAACACACACAAAAAAGTTCATTACAAGCGGTTCAACTATTTGGAATACCGGAATTAATCGAACTGGTTTTTGGCGAGTACGACGCAGACTAATCTGAGGCGAATTAGTCCGCAAATGGTATGAATGAAACAATATTTTAATTAGGTATAAATTAACTGGTATTTAACTAGTATGAAACTGATGCTTAGACTGACAATTGACAGTTCGTAGAACATCAACGTGTTAAAAAAATAAATCGCTTACCTGGGAAATAGATGGAAAATGAACTAGTTAGTGCAAAACTGCATATAAATTGGATTCTAGAAAATAACTAGTATTTTTCTCTGCGTGTTATTTGCTCGCATATGTAAGTGACTGTGAAGAATTTATCGAGTCCGAAGCTCTTTCTTTCCCTTTTTTTTGTTTAGTTGCCTTTCACCTCGCTTGGTTTAACTTTAGTTGACAGTGCATTAGCAGTGTAAATGCAGTCTAACGGTATATCAACAGCAATGTATTATTTGCAAAAATTTAAACACGCTTGTATTTCGACGTTTATACACTTTATATGTACATACATAAGTATGTATATATGTTCATACTCTTATATGAGTACATATATGAGAATTTACCCTAATGATCAAAAATTGAGTTCAAATTGACATTTGAAAATATTTGTTGCGTGAAATAGCAAAGTTTGTTAACATTGAACAAAAACTTAAAATTATTTAGCTATTTTGATTGGTTGATTCAAAGAGTGAGGTTGAGGACCTGACCGCATATAAGCCATTGAGAGGGCTCATTGTACTTCTTGTGTACTCAAACTAAGCGTTTGTGAAAAGTTCGTTAGATTTTATAAATTGTTTTAGTTTCTTCCAATCATACGTACCCACCTCAGTGAAGTTGGAGCTGGGAGCACCATGAAAGAGGAGATGACGGAATTGGCTGAAATAGAAAAAAATTACAGAGGTGATGCTGAACTGTACTCAGCCGATGCCTCTTAACCTAGCTCAGTGGTAGGTGCCCCGTTAATACATCCATAAGCACGGTAACTTTCCTTAGAAAGTTGGAATTATTGACGTGATTGCAGAAGAACCCTGCTTCTATGCACTCCTCACATTAAGAGCCATCAGTATAGATATGGATATAATGACTGTTACCGATTCTTCCCGTTTCTCGGTCATATTTTAAGCTTAGTCCGCTTTTGAATGCCGTCATGCTCTCCACAAGTTGGAGACTAAATCTAGCTGTGCAGGATATTTAGGCAGCTACTTTTTAACGCTGCTTCATATATAACTTGTATGCTAATTGGTTTAATATTAAGATGACTTCTAAGGCCTTTGATAAGTTGGCTCTCATCGCGATTGCTATTATTATCAAGGATTACACCAAACTTGGGGGAATTATAATGTCACCTGTGGATTGATTGTGGATTGAATTGATGATCTTTTGTTTAAAAAAGAGGCAGACCTCAGGTTTAACTGGGTTTACTGAGAGTTCTAATCTCTCAGCCAAATAGAGTGTACTTTATATTACCCTGATAGTAAATTGGAATATTTGCCAGAAGAAAGGATAAGAATATCATTGGAATAACACACAAGTAACTGGTTTATTGAAATGACCCACAGTAGCGGAGTCTGAATGCCTCCTTGCGAAGTATCTCGTTTGATTTTGTGAATGATTTTTACAGCTTCTGCGTCATATACCGTGCGTTTTCTTCTATGAGACAATAGAGTATTCTCGTTTATATTTATAAATTTCTCAACTGTTCCAAATACCTACTTCAAGTAGAGTCATATCAACTGCTTTACTGGAGGAGTAATCCTCGTTGTCAAGCTCCGGGATAAAATCCCCTTGGTCTCTTGGAACCTGCTTGGAGTCCATTGAAGACCAAACTATGCAATAGTTTTTGTAGAAATACTTTTTGAAATATAATGTTGACTCAAAAGCAAACACGTTAGTCGTCCTTTGTTGTTTAATACAATACTTTTTATAACGCCACCGACTTATGGGTTTCTTCTTCTTTACTGGCGTACGGTGGGCCACTGATTCTTTCTTTTCGTTTTTTTGGTACCAATTAGAAATACCAAGTGCATCTAGGTGCTTCTCTACCTGGTGTTTCCAACGGAGTGGTGAGATAAGTATCTTCCTCTTCTTCCGCTGGTAAGCACTGCATCCAAAATTTTCAAATCTGGAGTGTTCGTATCCAGCGTATCCGCTGTTTCTTGATTCGCTGAACTATGTCAATGCCGTCACATATTCCTCGTCGTTGCTTTGACTGCAGTGTTCGTCGCTTTCAACTCGCAAACGACCATAAATCTTGCTCAAAACCTTTCTCTCGAAAACTCCCAATGCCGATTCATCAAATGTTGGCATAGTCCATACCTCCGAACGAATAGCAACTCGTTGAGCTTGGTCTTTGTACATCGAGAGGGCACTTTACTTTTCAATTGCCTACTCAGTCCAAAGTAGCACCTGTTGGCAAGATTGTTTCTGCATTGGAATTCTAAGCTAACATTATTGTTGCTGGTTCCAAAATAGTCAAAGTTATCTACAACTTCAAAGTTGTAGCTTTCAACAGTGACGTAGAAGCCGAGTGGCGAATGCGCTGACTGATTGCTTGATCACAGGAGATATTTCGTCTCGCCCTCATTCACTACTAGTTTTACGACGTAGTCAGGTCCTTTTCGTGCTGTCGTGCTTTAAAATCGATTCTTTTCTCAAGGATCTTCTCGAAAATTTGGCGCATGACGAATATCTGGTCCAAGGTGGATTAATTAGGTCTAAAGCCGCACTGATCAGGTCCAAACAGTTGTTTAGTCTTTCAAAGAGTGTGATCAATATTACCTGGTATGCGATATAAACAAGGCTAATCTCACGGTGATTAGCGTAGACCGTGGGGTCCACTTTTTGATGGATTTGGCAGAACACACTTAGGTTCTAATCGTCGAGCATGTTTTCGTCCGACTATACTCTGCAAAGAAATTAATGATTGCACACTGTCAGTTTTTCGCCGCCATATTTGAATACCTAACTCTGCCGGTAAACCAGTGCACTAAATTGTGGCCACCAGTGTACTCGAATATGAATTTTCCTGCATATCTGAGGTTATCGCGCACAATTTCATAGCAATGAAAGTGAAATTTTAAGAAAATTGCTCCAGGCAAACCGAGCGAACAGCTGCTGCTGCTACTGCAGTTTCCTTTGACTCACTTTTATTCGCCTCCTTGCCAACCCTTTCCTTTCCTTTTACTCTTTCCGCCTTAACACTTTTATTGTATCTTTTTTCTTCTCACTCCAAGACATCTTCTATTGTTTAATTTTACTTTTTATTATTATTCTCATTCATTTCATACTCTTCCATTTTATTTTTACATACCTTCTTCAACTATTCCTTGCCTACGCCACCATCGACTATACATTTGTGTGCTTTGTTGCATTCGCCGTGTCTCAGAGACGTCGCGACATTGTGGCGCCACATTGCACAGATTCATTTGTTCCGTTTATTACAGTATGCAATTCTTGCAGTTGTTGGATTTGCAGTATATTTTTACAAAAAAAAGAAAAAAATGAAGACGTCTAATTTGAGTTTTGTTACTTTTATAGTCGAAGATTTGCAATTCAATCGCACAAAGTCGCTTTTAAGCACTCTTCTGGTGAATATTTATGTATGAATGTAGTAAAGTAAAGTTCAAATGACTCTTGAAATTTCTTTCATTATTTGCTGTTGTTGTTGTTGTAAGTAATTAAAGCATTACTGCTGAAGTCAGCTTTTAGCGAATATTTATTTGTTATTTTAATACTTTTGTAATTACAATTTTAGAGCAGAGTTTTCGATTAGACGGAAACACACTTTGCACTTTAAACATTTCAAGAATTTTTTGGAGATTTCTGTAGATATGAATTCTACTGAACTGTTCAGTGTTGAGGCAAAAAAGGATATAAAAATGTTATTCTGAAAAATCGGGTTAAAAAATCCCAAACACGGTAGGAGGCGTAATTATCAAATTAAGATTGACTTTCATGCAAAAAAAATTATTTGGAGGGCTCGACATTCCTTGCGTAGGGGCGACCACAATTTGAAAAATTAGTTTTCTATAATTTTGGATGTTGGTCAAACTAGGACCCGAACCAGGGCCTTCCAAATTTCAGTACGCAGTGCCAACCTCCCGACTATTGCGGCAGCTTTTTTCGATAGTTCAAAATAAAATATCGCACGGCGGCAGAAAGAGAGCATGAAAACAAATTTAGTGCAAGTCTTTTACTTATAGGTATTCCGGGTACTCAAAATAGAGTAAAAAATAATGATACTCTGACAGTGAGCATTGAATTATAAACAGAAGACAAGAAACTTAAAGTCTAGTAGCTAGACTCTTATTAAAGCTGTGATATGTTTAGTAGGTAACTGAGCAAAATATTATGTCACACGGGACGGCGCAAAGTTCGAGCGAGGAGTTTCTACTAAATAAAAAACTCAGTGGTTTACCTGCCAGTCTATGCAGGTCAAAACGAAAATATAAGTTGTCGTTTAGTCACACTCTCTTGTTATTATGCCTTAAAGGACTACGTGATAAAACGGACTGCGGCGGCGGCGGACTGGAGGAAATAGTTTTCCTGCTGGAAAACGCTTGAACCGCACAATATTTTAATGGATGGTATTTCTAGTGGGACAGATGATTGCGACATTTTCAAATCTATTGGAATCATAGTAGCAACTACTTCCGCCTAACCACACCTTATCTATCACTTTAAATCAGACTAACTTCCCTTCTATTCCAGATTTCCGACTTGCTTGAATTCGGTATACTAATAACTTTTGAAAAAAGACAAAAAATGTACAAATAAATGTTTTAAAATCATTGGAGTCCATATAGAAGGACAACCTTACAGTGTGTAGAAATTTCCTCATATAGCATATCAGCCATTCGGAGACGGCTCAGAGAAATTTGCTTATTTCCTAAGCCATGAATTAGTAAAAATATATGCCAAGTTTTGTTGTTTCTTTTGGGAGTGGATACCAATTTTACAAAATAAAATTTGGCTACTATGAAAATTCAACCAGTAAAGTCAACCACAATATCGTCTACAGGCGATATTCAGAGCTTAAGAAAAATTTTTGTCGGAAGTATTTTGGAGAAATTTATTTATTTAAGGCCCGAATTCTCCAAATAATTTGTTATTTCTTAAGTATATTTTTTTTTGGAACTTTTGCATACGTAAAAATAAATCACAGAGTAAAGCACACAATTTCCACTGAATTGTTTATGTTGAGTTAAACTCAAAAAAGTTCTCTCAAGATACATACTTTGCTGACTCAATACTAAAATTTTGTCATCCACTGAGACTCAGCTCTTATGCTTACAAGCCTAGGGCCAATGCCTCACAACAATCTAAAACCAGATGCTTTTGTTAATCGTTCAATCATTGGGCTTTTTTAAAGTCACTTCGTCTGTTGGTAAAGAAGCGTTCGCTTTAATGTCTATACCCTCAGAAGGATTGATTGCATTCCTACTTTGACTAATGTATATATTATCTTGTGGCTTTCAGTATCAATGTGCCCAGAATCACCCGGATATTAGAATATACTATTTATGTCTGTCTGATTATTGCATCCTTGCAATTCGTCAAAACTAAATATAGCTTTTATTTAAGAAGGAAAACTGCAATGTAACGATCCATCCGGATGATATGTCCTAGTCAGATTGGCATCGGGCTTCGAGGCTGACGTTATTATTAGAATTTTTACAAAGTTGTGACACGCCAACAACACGCCAAGACACGAGTGCGCTGTTTGCTAACAGGTCCTTTTTGACTGTCGTACGCATTCGCCTCGGTTTCTTATCCATTCTGAAAAAAGCAGAACTACTATTGCGGTTATTGCGAATAACGTTATCAAAGTCATCGGCAACGCCAGCAGTTGTACACTCTTCCAGAAGACTGTACCTCCACCATTTAACTCTCCAGCTCGTGCTATTTTCCCTAACAATAGATTAAAAAAGTCACTCAATATGGACAGTCAACATGTTTGAAACCTGGTTTGCTTTCAAAAGGCTAGAAGGGATCCATCCTGATGCTGAGGGAATTTTTCGCGTTGTTTGGAGTCAGTTTACATAGCTGCATATGTTTTGCCGGGATATCAACTTTAGTCGCAGAGACATAATGACAGCTTCTTTTCATGGTATCGACGGCTGCGCGTCGATCATCTTTTCACGTACTTTTTCCCAAAATTTGGCACATGTTAATATCTGGTAAATTATAGTCTTGCCAAATCTGCTGATGGTGGGCCTCCACTGTATAAGGCCTTATACGAATATGCGATACTGTGCAGGGATAACCAACTTAGATTCGAAAGGTCAGAGATATACTTATCCAATGATATTGTATAAAGAAGCTGCTGATTGTACTTTGCCAATTCTTAGCTTCCTTGGTTTAATAGCTCAGTTGGTAAACCATTGGCTCCCGGTCGCTTTGTTGCATTTCAGACGAGCAATCGCTATTCGTTCTTCATCGCAAGCGATAATGATATATTTTGCCCATGGTCATGGATTGGTTAATCGCTGGATGTCCCACTGTCTCTACCAAACAGCAGGCTAGAGAATTGTTACCTCCATAAGCTCAGTATTTCCTGTGCATCGGTAGCCAAATCACCCTTTTGGATATTGTAGTTCCAGTTTTAAAAACTTCTGTCACATTTTCTCATAGAATTCTCTCGGACATTACTCCTGTTGGCCAGTTTTTCGAGATCTTCATACACACACCCTTTTTCTTCACTATCTTTCATCATCTTTCCAGCTCTTTTTTTTCGACTTTGTCGACAACCAATACAATTTTGGGGCAAATTTTTAAAATAGGAAAAAGATCATGTTGTTCATCAACCAAAAAAAAAATAAATAATTCAATAATATTAATAAAATTTTTATTAAATATAGGTATGTTGATATACTACTGTAATGATGTCATTTCTGATAAATAAATCTGTTTAATTTTCATTTAAAATAATAAAAGTAAAAAAAACTGAAAATATGGAAAATCATTTTTACAAGCCAGAAGAATGGCTACAGTAAACTGTTGATAATTAATTTCTTTTTAATGAAATTCAGGAAATCTTCAACTTTTCCAATGAAATAAATTTAATATTAAGCCGCCAACAATTCACGGTGCTCAAATGAGTTTCACAATTATTCATACGCACGCACGCATACACACACACACACATACATATACACATATGTATATACATTGAGAACCCAACCGGCACTCGAAATATTTGCACATCCCACCCCAGCCCTGAAATAACGCAGTTCGCTTTGTTTTCGCAGCCAAGGAGCACTCGAAACGTCACGTTTAATAAAGCAACATCCGCAGGCGCGGCTATCGAGTACAACACTGACAGGCAGTGTGCGCGCACTGAAAGTGAGGAAAGGGTTACTGGCATGCAATGCGGCTCACTGAAAATCATTATAAAATAGTAAAAAAAAAATAATAATGTTTGTATGTACATATGTGTGTGGTAGTGTGTGTGCGTGTGTGCGTACGAGTATATGTAAGCTAGCCATAGACACGCACCGAAATATTGCTCGAGGTTGGCTTGTGGACTTTAATTGTGACTTTCGCCACTGGTATTCAATCCCCATGGCTATTATTTTGTTATTGTGTTGTTGTTGTACATTGCAAAACCTTCAATCTGTACTTAAAGCATTCTTTAGGCATGTAGCCGGATTGGGTGAGCAGATTTTGGTAGGCGAAAATTTAAGCAGCATATGGTAAAAGCCCACGTTTTATATTTTACAACTGAACTTAATGGGTTATCAGACTGCAGGGTTAGCCGTTCTTCGTCTTAATTACATAAATCAGTGATATAGTTAATGATTTGGATGCTCAACTCTACTTACTCGCAATAATTATTATCTCCAGTCTAAGGTATTGACATACAACGCATATACCAGGGGTGTTGAAATCTGCCGGTTTTTCGATAAAGAAAACACTTTATTTCCGGAGGAATCTCAAAATTTTTTTATTCAAAGTATTGACCATGTGTTTCTACACAATTCGCCCGTCTCTCAGGAAAATTATGGATACCATTCCAAAAAAACTTTTTCTCTTTCGAGGCAAACCATTCGACGAGCCATTTTTCGACTTCTTCAAAATTAGTGAAGCACTGCTCTGCAAGGGAGTGTACCATCGATGCGAAAAGGTGAAACGGTGATAGTCGGACGGGGCGAGGTCTGGAGAATACGGCGGGTGCGATAATATTTCCCAATTAAGTGTTTTTAATGTGTCTTTCACCAGTTTAGCGGTATGAGACGGTGCGTTGTCATGTTGCAAGATAACTTTGCCATGTCTTCGGGCCCATTCCGACCATTTTTCGATCATGATTCAAATTGATCATTTGTTGCCGGTAGCGATCCGTGTTCACCCTTTCACCATGTTTTAACAACTCGTAGAACCACACCACACTGGTCCCACCAAACACAGAGCATTATCTTACGGCCAAAGCGATTTGGCCTTGCAGTCGATGGGCCAGATTCACCAGGGGAAAGCCATGATTTTTTTCGCTTCGGGTTCTCAAAATAAATCCATTTTTCATCCCCCGTGACAATTCGATGCAGAAAAGATTTCCTTTCGAATCGTTGAAGCAGCATTTCACAAAATCGAAAAACATTTTCCATTTGTCTATCGTTCAGCTGGTGTGGCACCCATTTTCCATACTTCTGGATATTTCCTATGGCTTTTAAACGTTGGCAAATTGCTCCTCGAGTCACTTTTTCGCTGCACCAGGATGTTCATTGTCTGTCAAATCGAAATCTCCACTTTTGAATTGACGAAACCATGCCTCACATGTTCTAATCACTGGAGCATGTTCACCATAAGTTTCTACCAGCAACCGGTGAGCTTCAGCTGCTTTTTTCTTTTGATTAAATAAGAAAAGCAACGAATGCCGCAAATGCGATTTACTTGGAACGAAACTCGACATATTCACTGAGGTAAACAAATATGACGCTATTATTTTGGCGGAATGTGACTTGCGTATTTTTGTAGGTTAATGTCAATAGAAAAAAATTACATACATGCCAAATCATAGAAATTTATACATTTTGCTAGCAACATCTACTCGTAAAACCGGCACACTTCAGTAAACTCACCTGGTATAAGGATGGTTTAAAATTTTGATGGAAGATTTGGAGGAGACACTTTCTACACCTTTTGAGTCCTTCTTTAGACTATCCGATCATTTCAGTATATTGCAAGCTGAAATTCCATCGATTATGGAGGCAGCAGATAGCGGTGGCGCAGCTGCGTTCAGGTTAGGTTAGATTATGGTGGCTATCGATAAATCTCATCAATTATACTTAGGCCTGAATAAGGCCCATTGTGATACCACAAAGTTTCCTTATCCAACCATTTCTAGTTTCTAGTGAACATCATTGAATCCATGATCTTGGCGTAGGCTATTTTCGTTAGACCCTGCAGAAGTATGGTCTAAAAATTCGGAAAGTTAACACTGCTTGAAGCAGGACTGTCGCATAGAAGCTAGGTGTTTGTGCTCTTCTTCTAATCAACATCTTTTACAGCATCTCCTATATAAAGCCCCTACTTAACTAAATAATGAACCAACCTTAATCTAGGCATAGCGTGGTAGTTACTCCAACTCTAGCACTGTGCTACCAAGAACTACCATCTCCTATGCGCTCATTGGGGGATTGGGATCCAGCTGTATCAGTTGTGACACCCAGCTGCATCAGGGAGTAACGATGGCATTACTGTGACAAAGGTCGTTACGATGGGGTGCTGTAGATTTCTACAAGCATTACTTCAACCACTAAGTGTGCCTTAACGAACAGTGGCCACACAAACAGGAAAAACATAAACATAAAAGAAAAACCAAAAAGAAGGAGGGAATGGTGGTCAGCAATTCAGACATTATGGAATCGGCAAGCTTAACAAGATAGGGGAAGCTTTTAGTCAGTTCTAAAACGGATACAGAAGTCGTAGAGGAAAGAAGGAAGACAAAGAAAACTCTATCTCAGTACAAAGTGGCACTGGAGGTAGTTCAAAAGCCAGGTGCAATAGTGGAGTTATTTGTCCCTGAGGGCCTAGTGCCCAGAGTGGGCGGGAATAACGATTAAGACGAGTAAGGCGCAGTTTGGGTTGATGGAAGTTGCTGCAATGAGGCAGAGCCATCACAATCACATCGGCGGACGAAGTAGGGGATGGATGGGCCAAAAATGCTAAAGGTTCTCCAAATTTGTAGCATAAAAAAGTGGTTTATCCTAACACTAGAGCAAACAACTTACTCTGGATTAAGATGCGCAGGTCCACCGATGCACTATACGACGGATTTGGTATTGAAAATTATCAGTATTAGACTACTATAACATGCAGCTCCAAAAGCACCGTTTTGTTCAGAAAAAAAGCCGAGATCAGAGGATTAAAAAAGCGCCTAAAAGTATGAAAGTCGGTATTTCACACGCGTATCTTCTTTTATATATTTTTGCCGCAAATCATCGAAATTGCAATATTATGTCACATAGACCCCCATATATCCGATTTATTCAGATATCCAATTTTCGGTCAAAAATATGTCAAAATCGCATCTGAAAATGAAAAATTGGGTGTTCTACATACTCGTACTTATATAAAAATAATATTCGAAAAGTCATCGAAATTGCAAAAGTTTATCATATACATAGCTTCGTCCAGCCACTTTTTCAGATATTAGAAAGGATATTTAATCCAAACAAAATAAATTTTAAATTTTGGGACATCTCTTCTTTCTAACTAACTGGAGAGTATGTACCATATGCAGAGAAGTCGGGAAGTATTTTTGAGTAAATTTTAATGTATTTAAACTCAAAAGTGTTTAATAAGCTCTCATTTAAAATTAATCAGAAAAAAACGAATTGGAGGAGGAGATCGGCCAAAAATTGCTTGAATGGTTACAATGCGCCAATTACATATGGTATATAGATATATATATATATATACAAAAATCTCAATAACACAAAATCTTATTACTTAACCCGCAAACATATGAATTTTCTATGAATTAATTATCTACAAAATTAACTTATGTAACTTTAACTGAATTTCTCAAATGATTTCCCTCCTCCATGTCCTCTCAAACGTGTACATACATACATATGTATGTGTATCCTTCAAAAAATGCTTTGCAAAGTGCATTAGTGTCGCTAAAGTTTTTTTTTCTTTTAATGAAAATAATAACTGCTACTCGCAACCATCTGTAGATGCTCATCACACCGCATGCGATGTATTTTTGCACGTGTATGCTTGTCTTACCTATCTATACTTAAGTTAGTCTGTTGTGTCCCATGCTGAGAAACGTAGTAAGCCAAGCGTATCGTTGCAGCAGAATATTGCACACCAACAGCAACAACTGTTATGCCAAGCACAACAACAATGTGATACACATACATATGTATGTATATATAAAAAAGTTTGTGGTGGCTACAAATCCGCTGTGTTAAAATTGTTACGTATACGCTCTGGTGTTTACCTTTACCTAATACTGCATCTATTTACATATACACACACCCTTACACAAATACATTTGTATGCTGTAAATATAAGTGATGGCGTTGTAAAGTGAGTTCGCTAAGCTGTATTTTGCCGCCACTTGTCGACACTTTTCTAATTAAATTATATTAAATTTGTTTAAATGTATTTAGCTGTCTGAGTGCTGAGTGCTCTTTACATCAACGTACATACCATACACGTATATATTCGTATGTATTATAAATGAGCACATAACATACATAGGTAATGCGCATGCAACAATTTTATAGCTCACCATTTGGCTTGTATGCAACTATTTATAAATATATTAGTAGGTTTATTGTTGTTGTCTTACTTTGCTTATTATCTGACGCTTAAGAATTTTCACTTGTCGCTTAGCTCATTGCGCATTTCCTTGTCGATTGCATTTCCGTGGTTGGTTTTAATTAAATTTATCAAACACTCTAATCGCTTAATGCATTTTACTCCAAGTGACAGTTCGGTATTTTTAATTGCGCCACGCTTCTGAAGACACTACAACCAATGAAGATACTAAATTAGAAATAGCGTCAATCGGAATAGGTAATGGTTAGATATTTCTAAGGGAGTTTTAATATTGTATAACGGTTAAATCAAGTCTATAATACTTAATTATTATTATTATTTCCTTTTTTGTTGTTTTTTTTTACAATTTGTAGACGGTAATGTGTAACGATAAGAGAAAATCACCACAGGCTCACTCCTTCTTCCTTACTGGTGTAGACGCCGCTTACGCGATTATAGCGGAGTTAAGAACAATGCACCATTTATTTTCTTCTTTTGACTGTTTGGCGTCAAAGTACAGCCAGATCCGCAAACCCACTCTCTCGAAAACTCCTAACGCCAACTCATCAGTTGTTGCTATCGTTCATGCTTCCGCACCATATAGCAGGACGGGAACGATGAGGGACTTGTAGAATTAGTCGAGATAGGACCTTACTTTTCAAATTGCCTGCTCAGTCCAGAATAGCACCTGTTGGCAATAGTGATTCTGCGTTGAATTTCAAGGCTAATATTGTTATTGGTGTTAATGCTGGTCCCAAGATAGACGAAGTTATCTACGACTTCAAAGTTATGACTTTAAAACCGACGAAGAAGTGGTGTGTGTCGTTCCACTTTTCACTGGCACATGACAAATATCTGTTCAGTAGCTGATTTACCAGGCCTAAAGCCACACTGAGAGGGTCCAATCAGTTTGTTGACGGTGAGCTTTAGTCTTTAACACAATACGCTCGAGTGGACCTTTTATACGATATAGAGGTGGCTTATCCTACGGTAATTGGCGCAGACTAGGGGATCGCCAGTTTTTTGGTCATTACATTTTAATCGTCGCGCATGCTTTCCTCCGACCATATTTTGCGATGAAACTGAAGCATGTATCTTATCAATTCTTCATCCCCGTATGTGAATACCGGAATTAGGGTGTAGGGTGTAGTCAAGCTTCTGGGTTTGCAGTTACACTCGCGGAGCTATGCTCAATTCCTACTCTTGGAAGCGTGAGCAACCTTGTGCAAGATGGGTTAACCAAACCTTGTGGAGCCTTTGGTAACAGCTAAGAGTGAGGAAAATTCAGTGGAGCCACTCCGACTTATTCGGTTTAAGGGTCCGCTGAAGTCTAATTGCAGTGAGCGTCGGTTTTGAAGCAATCGGCTCGCTATAGGTTGTGGGCTGGGTTTGGGAACCGCCATGTAGAAACTGACTCCAATGAAAAAAAATCAGCTTCCCCTACACTTTTTTTAATACCCCTTTAACGATTTGTACGATAATCATGCTCTTTTGGGTAGATGAGTTGAAGTCTGTTCAGTTAAGTTGAATTGAGTTGAATTGGGTTTGGTTAAGTTAAGTGGAGTGAAGATGAGTTAAGTTATGTTGAGGTGAATTGAGTTGAGTTCAGTTTAGTTCAGTTGAGTTTGGTTTTTCTAAGTGGAGTGCAATGAAATTAAATAAGTTAAGCTGAGTTGAATTGAATTGTGTTCTCCTCACTTTAGTACAGGTAAGTTAAGTTATATATATATATAATTGGCGCGTCTTGATGTTTTTCCAACAAATGGAGGGACCTACAGTTTATACTAAGCCGCCTCCGAACGGCTGACGGTTTTTTACGAGGAGCCTTTTCATTTCATGTCCGAAATACACTCGGAGGGGTGGACATTCCCTGCCGATGGGCGACCGCATTTAGAAAATTTAACTTAATTTTTTATTTAAATTAATTTTCCATAACTTTTGGATGTTGTTGGCACTGGGATATGAACCCGAGCCTTCCGAATGTCAGTACGCAATGCTAACCACTCGGATATCGCGGCCGCCAAGTTAAGTTAAGTTATGTTAAATTAGATGTGGTAAAGTTATTTTGAGCTGAGTTGCTTTTAATTCAGTTCAGTTCAGTTTTTCTGATTACCACAACTCTGTAATCAAGCGCTTTTAGAAGTGCTGGTCCGTTGTTGTACCAATATTGGACCTTGCATAAGCCATGAAGTGAGTTTTATATAAAACACACAAGATTCTTGTCACTTGCTGAAGCTAAGTAGTCAGCAGAAGACGTTCAACCGATTCCTTCTCTTCTATGTTTCCACAGCTGCTACAAAAGTTATTAGTGCAGTAACCCATTCTAAATCCATGAGCGCCCTTGGAACAGTGGCCTGTTTTTATGTCAGTTGTAATGTCAATAAGGTACCGGTTCGTTATACCGTATATTTGGTTACCAGTAGTCTCGTTGTGCCTCTGGCTATTGTTTTTATAAGTGAAGGCCAACCTTGATAGGATTTTTGTCGCAAGAAGATATTGCTCACATATGTGAAGATTATTAAGGAAAGATTTCACACAATGAAACGGAAGACCCAAATCTGGTTTCTATCTAAAATTTTTGTGGAGAAAGCATAGCGTTCGAATAGAAAGTTGAGGTAGTAGAGTTGACATCCGCCGTAATTTGAGTATAGCTCGGGCATGTTCAATACTGCGGTTAGCCCAGAGTCTAGTTTTGCTGAAGTCACTTGAAATTTACTATATAAGCTAAACGAGAGAATGTTGAGAATGCGAGTCCTAGTTCCAATTTTTGTAGAAACTTAAACAATGCTTTTGTTATGATAAAAGAGGCCATCCGTTGAAAGTTTTCCAGTAAATCTATTGAGGATACCTAACGGAGAAGAGTCGCTTAAAAGATGAATTTTATCATTTAATAAATAATATCAACTTAATATTTTGTAGAGCTCACATCCAGATTGCAGTCTTTGAACCAGTTTTTTACTATGAATAGGGCATTTCCAAGAGCTTAGTAGTGATTTTCAATTGCTCTGAGGGCAATATCATCAACCACTATATTCAACTGGTGCTCCTATGTTTTCGAAACAATGTTTTGATAGTGAAATATCAAAGATGGGTCGAGAGAACTTAAACCTTTTTTTGACATATCTTTTTATATGTACGCCTCCCATTTTAAGAAAATTTTCTTGATCTTCATCACAAGAGACTGTTTGGAGGCAGCTTTTTACACTAATAGTCATCGAACAATCTCTCCAACATCATTTTAAAGAAAAGAAGGGAGGAGTATGGAACAGGACTAGAAAGGACTAGGACTAGAAAACCTTTGTTATGAAAATCACAATTTTCTTAGTGCACACATAGGTACTAGGGTAGGCATTAGAACCAGAAATTAATATATGTGAAGATAGCAAATAAAGTTAGCCCGTAAGCCTCGTACTCAGTCTCTCATAATACGCTTTAACATGCAGTTGCAAGTCCTTTGAAACCCTTTGTGTGGGTATAATATGAAGTAGCATTGAAAGCACAAATAAAAGTTCTAGAAAAAAAAGTAAATGTAACATGCGAAAAAGGAGATAGAGAGACGCTTTGATTTGTAAACTGCATATATGTATGCGTGTGTGTGTGTGTGTGACATTGATTGAGTGCAAGTAAGGTCACTGCTTTGTAGTAAACCGTTTGTGATACTAAATTGCGTGAAAGCAAATCAATAGAATGAATGGGATTTAATTTATCTCCGAACACCATTTTACAATCAGATTAATAGTCTGAGAAATAAGTGCAGCTGCGCAACGGTTTATTATTTAGTATTTTCCAATGAGATACTTTGGAGTTTGAAAGGATAATAAAGATTTTTTGGACAAATTTTCAAGGAAAATTTTTACAAAAATAGATTTTTATTCACTTTAATGTTTATCCAATGAGGATTGAAGTTTTGTAGGCTTAATAGTACAAATAAGATTTAATTCTCACAAAAATCTATTATAATCAGTTCAAAAAAGTCACATAGATATGTATATAAGAAAGCTGGTTAAAAATTTATACTTTTTCGATGCCTTCTAATTATTGTTTTTGATAGAAAAATACCAAAAATATGTTTATTATGCCCCACTACTCCGCAGCTGCGTTAATAAGTAAAACTGTATGGGGAGTTGAGAAAATACACAGGTAACAATATGTTTTCAATATTTGCAATTGGAAGGCGCTATAAGCAACACAGCCGACGTTACATCGATTTTTTTTTTTTTTTTGTAAAGAGTCCTTAAGGATAAGTGTTACGCATCCACCGAACGAAATTGTAGTCGCACTTGCTGCTATGGAGGGCCATTCAATTGAAAATGTGTTTGATAGAATAAAATATACTAGTGCAAAGGTAGTCACGGCAGCCATATGAGTGAAGAGTCTTTCTATCACTAACCTGAATGCTGACTCATTTGCCCCACAATAAAAAGTCCAGCGGTGTCAAATCGGACTATCAGTCAATCAGACTATCATTTCAGACTAAAAAAAAGTCGATTATCATATGACACCCTACCCAATTGTCAGCGACAGTCTCGCTGTTGTCGTATTCAAAAAAATAATGTATTGTATAAGTGGTTGACATTGTGTACAGACACACCCATGAAAAACCATTAGCCGTTCGAAGGCGGCTAAGAAGACACCGTAGATCCCTCCATTTGCTGAGAAAACATCAAAATGCAAAACCACAAATTGGATGATGAAGTCGGCCGAAAAACACTTCATCGGTTATAAAGCGACAATTACAGAAAATAATTTTATTATTCTTTCTCTTCTTGCTATTAAAAAATATTTTAAGAAAGAAATAATTTAACAAAGAAAAAGTTTAGTTCAACTTTGGTTGAATGTTCTCTTATTAAAGAAAAAATGTTATTTTCATAAAACCAAATCTTTTTTGCGCCCTGAAAATTTTTTATTACTTTTCGATGCCCAAAATTTCAATAGAATTAATCATTTCCGGTTTTTCAAAATTCTTTTCTCTTCAATTAAGAGAAAAAATGTGATTTTAAGTATCTAAAGTATTTTTTTATAACACAAAGAATTCGTTCTAAAATCTTATAAATATTATTTTCATTATTACCAGTGTTTGTTAATAACGAAATATAACCAGAAAATTCCAAAAAAAATAAAGTGACACATAAATTTCTATCAATAAACATCATTATATATACATATATATATAACGGAATTAATACCTATAGATACATTCATATTATTTATTTACTTAATTTTTTTTTTTTGCTTTTAATGCGAAATATTTTATATATGAAAATTTTATACTAAAGCATCTTCCTCACATCTGTCATCTGTTCCACGCTAACTGTATTGTGAGCATGCCTTTTCCTACAACAAATGAATCAAGTAAAGTTATTAAAGCCTTCGAGAGCTTTCAGTATACAATACAACAATAGCAAATCAACAGTAAGCAATGCATACACACTTATATACCTCATTGATTATTCAACTGAGCGACAAACAACTTGTTAAAGTAAATAAAAAACATATAAATCAAACTGAATAAATAAAAGTACGGGAATGAAAGTAAAACTGACAAAAAATAGAAATAAAAATTAGAAAAAATTTAATTGAAATCAAATGCAAACAAATCGATGGCGAAAAATTAGAGTAAAAATAAAAATAAAAATGAAAACAAAAAAAAATAAAAATGAAAATAAAAAAATAAATAAAAAAAATTAAAACAAAAAGAAAAATAAAATTAAAATAAAATCCAAATAAAATCAAAATAAAATAAAAAACAAATACAAACACGAGTACGAATCAAAATAAAAAAATTAAAATAAAAATCAAAAAATTCCCTTAATTCCCTACCTCAAATATCGATGAAGAAAAATGGGGATTAAGTAAAAATAAATTCAGATTAAAAAATTTCGATAACTTCGATGATGGAAAATTTAAATAAAAATAAAAATAAAAAAAAAATAGAAATAAAAAAGCGAAATAAAGCTCAAAAATATTTATTTATATGAAAAGGTGAAATAAAATAAAAATAAATTAATAAAAAAAATTAAGATATAAATTAAAAAACTTTTCTTTTGTAAAAAGTTATATAAATCTATATGAAATATATAATAATCTTACGTTCGCTTGTAAGCATCTGTATATCTCGAAAAGTTACGATTAACACGAAATTTTGTCAGATTGTTTCCAATGGTTCCCGAAAAACATTTTCCTGAGCGGATCAGTGACTGACCTATTCGAAAAGGTCTTATTTATAGTTCGATTTGCTTGAAGTTTGGTACATAGGTGGGTTTTGGCTACTAGCAGGAAGGCTACCCATTTCAACGGTGTTTGAGCGAGAGACTCACTTATTCGAAAAAATCGTATTTATATTGCTTTTTACTTTAAATTTACTTCGAATTCGGTATATATATAATAGATGGTCTTTTGCGTAAAAAAATCATATTTATAGTTCTTTTTATGCATAGACTAGGAACCTGGAAATATAAACAATAATTTCTTTACTGGATTGGGATCACCGGCAGATGGACAAAAAACGGTGTGATTTGTATATAAGCATGGATCGTCCGCAGGTATGTTCGAGTTATATTCGTATTAACATTTTAGCAGTGAAAATGTAACTCGCACATGCGAATAATTAGAACAATAACATTATATATATTATATGACATAATAAAGAACTTAAAATTTTGACTAGATGATGCTTAATTAGGGTTTTCTTACGTTCTTTGCAATACAAGTTAGAATAATTAGACAAAATGCAAAAGGCCACAACAATGTGATTTGATGCTGAAAAATACTAATATAAATAATTAAACCACAAACTAAAAGTTACGTTCAAAAGTGAAAACTTTTTTTAAGTCGATGACGAAGAATAGAACGAAAAATAAAATAAAATTATAAATAAAAATAAAAAAAAATTTCAGAAGAAAAAAAAATTTGATGTCAATAATGCAAATTAAAAATAAAATAAAAATAAAAGTATTGTTAAAAGTAAAAAATTATAAACAGAAAGTAAAAAGGAAATATCACTTGAAATAGGAATAAAAAATAAAAAATTAATAAATAAGAAAACCCTTTAATATCGTTGAAGTAAAATAGAATAAAATTAAAAACAAAAAAAATTAAAAAATGTTTATTTTCTGAAATATAATAAATACTTTAACAAAAAAATAAATTAATTAATGTCTGGGGTGAAGAACAACAACACACAAAAAATAAAAGTTAAATTCAAAATCAAAAATTTGCCATAAAGAAGATATTGAAGAATAGGAATAAAAATAAAAAATTAAAAAATTAATAAAAATTTAAAAGAAATATTATTTAATGTAAATAATGCAAAACAGAACTAAAATAAAAATCTGAAAATTAATAGAAATACAAAAAAATAATAGAAAGTAAAAAATTCATAAAAAGTAAAAAACCCATAAGCAAAATATTCCTTAAAAATCGATAAGTAAATTTGAAAACACAAAAATGTCTTCTATGTAAAAAATATTTATGACAGAAAATAGATTTAAAAGTAAAACATAAAAAAGTACTTAGTAAAAATGTCTTTAATAGTAATACGCTAATTTAACAGTAAATAATTTTTTCTTCCTTTTTTAAAAATAAAAATGAATTTTAAATAACAAAATAATTAATGAATGTTGATAATGAAAAAAATTAGTATAAAATAAAATAAGAATTAAATTAAACTAAATATTAAAAAAAATATTTAATGCCAATTATACAATACAAAAAAACATAAAATAAAAATTATAAATACCAACACAGGTATAAATAAATATTTACAAAACCGAATATTCCTTAAAAATCGATGAAAGGAAATGCAAAAAGATTAAAATTATGAAAAACAGTAAAAGAGGTCTTCGATATAAAAAAATATCTGCAAAAAAATAGAAATAAATGTCACATATGAATACAAAAATTAAATTCAGTATTCCGTAAAAATTTATTTAATATTTTAATAAAGGATTTTGAAAAATTTTATTATAAAAATTTATACGTCGGATTATTGCTTTGCTTAACTTAGCCAAATCGGCTCAAAACAAATATGTACATCTAAAGGGCAAATAACCGCAAAACCACCGTCTAAACATGAAGCAAAAAGAAAAAAACACAAGTGAAAGTTTAAATAACGGAAAGTATATACGCATTATACATATAATTAATTACCATTGTAACTGAATATTTATGTACATATATATGTATGATGTGCCAGAGTAATATGTGCCATAATGCAATGATTAAGTGCACACAAAGTAATCTCTTTTAAATGTAATTATTTTATTCAATTATTTCACTTAATTACCAGGATATTCCATCACAACCACATTTCAACATAAATTAAATTTCATAAATTTTAATCAACCACTGCTGTTGTTTTTGCATTAATTGTCAATTTTGAACTCTGAGTTCTCTTTTTTTTTTAATTTGTTAATAAACGTTAATATGTCAATGCCACACAGGCACATATGGTATACCAGGGTTTCGATTTTAATTTTTTTTATTATTAAAATTATTTATTAAATTTATTTCTGCTTAAAATGTTGCCATTTAACGATATACATATGTAATTATGCGTGTATGAGTTTTGTGTAAAAATAAATTGCGACTGTTAACTTTCGTTTATCATCATAATTTTAATTAAGTTTAAGCCGCAGAACTAATTATATGGAAAATATTAAATTTGATTAAATTAAATGAATAACAAACACACATTTTACATTGCTGGAGGGCTTTGTAAATTAATAAGATAATTAATTCTGAAACCTATAATGAAGTAATGGTATTCAAAAACTAAACAGAAGCTACACGGCGATTAGCTGCTTAGTATTAAGACATACCCTTAGGGCAGGATAATACTACTTTATTATGCGAGTGACTTCCAAAAAGTTGTTTTCACCTATAAAGAAGGTAGATTGGAAAAGCAAAGCTTAAGTTTGTCGATCAAACTCTGGATATGTATGCCTTGGGTTCCCAAATGAGCGGTTCTTGCGCCAAACCAAAGATCAGAAGATCAATTAAGCTGCTGAACAATCGCAGAACAAAGTCAAAATAACGAGTATGCAACTGTCAATTTAAATTTTTTTTTTATTATATATATGTAATGACCGAGCTCCTCCTTCATTTTGTGTTGTGCGTCTTGATGTTTTTCCAACAAATGGACAGACCTACAGTTTATACTAAGCCGCCTCCGAACGGCTGATGGTTTTTTATGAGGAGCCTTTTTTATTTAATGTTAGAAATACACTCGGAGGAGTTATCATTCCCTGCCAACGGGCGACCGCAATTAGAAAATTTAATTTAATTTTTTATTTATATACAATATATTTTCTGTAATTTTTAGAGATTAACCGGACCAGGACTCGAACCTTGACCTCCAGAATAGCAGTACGCAACGTTAACCACTTCGCTATTGCAGCTAAGTTTTCAAAGTTCGATAGATGTTGGAGAATCACTTCATTCAAATCGCCATGATGCTCGTTCCGTAGATCTAAATTTTAATCATATTTTCTATTACGTAGCTCTTTGGCGACCTAAATTTCACAGTTCAATCACAAATCATATCTAGATGGTTGGAGGTTACTCTTTATCTCTATTGACGTTAGGGCCATTAATTTGCCTCGTTTTCGAAGAAAAACGGCCCACTGTAACCGATCCTTTTGCCGGACCAACCAGTCAACCGTTGGCTTTTCTATTGTTATGAGTGAGTTTTCTGAGCCCTGAGGAGAAAATGAACTTCATCGGAAAAGAGTGTTTCTCGGTAAAATTGCTTATTTTCAGCCAAGCGATACTCAGCCTATTAAACATGGCAAATTCACATTGGATGATCATGTGCCTTCAGTTTTTAAACCAATGGGAGATTATAAATCTTTGTACCGAGGTCTTTATGCAAAATTCTCGAGTTGATGCTGACGGCTGTTAGAGCACACATTGAGCTGCAACAGCAATATTTTCTTCCGAACTCACGAACAATTAAAACAACGAAAATTATTTGTAGATAGTTTTACGGGAAGGTTGCCAAAATTTAAGACAAAGAAGTCAGACTCAGGCTATTTTAAAGACCGTTGGCATTGCAAAGGGTTTTCCAACTAGAGGTGTTATTTTGAATAGCGTGCTTTCCCGATAGATGCCACATTTGAAGCTGTAATTTTTTGACATTTGACAAATAAAAACTACGCCAGTAATAAAAATAAAACGGTACACGCTTCAATAACGCATTAAAATTGTTGAATTTCACAACAAAAATTTCATCGAAAAATCAACTTGACTGATGAGGCCCATTATCACCTCGATAGCTACGTCAATAAACAAAACCATTGCATCTAGGGCTCGGAAAACCAAAGATTTATATATATAAATTCTCTACATCCTCAACATGTAACAATTTGGTGTGGTTTATGGTCCGGTGGTGTCTTTGAGTCTACATGCCACATGCCACACAAACCATCGATTTTTTCACAAGTTCCTTTGAATATCAAAATAACACTCCTATATGTCTTCAAATTAGGTGTAGTTGAGATCAAAAAATGTAAAAAATACATGGCCACATAACATCGTTCGGAGAGCAGACGACAGAAATCGACTAAGGCCAAAGCCATTTGATTAGAGAAGGTCATCAACCTTAAGACTAGAAATACAACAGAAGGCATAGCTTCACAAAGTTAAAGACATGCAACCTATCGTAGGTTTAACTAAACTGTTAAAAAACAGTAATATTTTCATTTGGTTGGGTTGGTTGGTTGAAAGGGGAGGTTGAGAACCTGACTGCGGTCGGTTGCAACTAAGCCATTGAGTAGTTGTATTATGTTTTTTTTTATTTTTTTTGGCTTAAATCTTTTTCAGTTTTTCTTTAAAAGGGTTTAAGCCTACGAAAGTTATGATTAAAAGAGCAATTCAACATCAATTTCAGCTCTACACTCCGAGGAACTATTTTCTGTATTAATTCAATTTCTCAATACCGTTGTTGTTAGCTGAGTTCATATTAATGCCCAAATTTGCTCATCTTCAGTAAGAACTAATACACAGACACACTCCAATAAATTTTAACTTTAAATATTTTGTCTAACAAAATAGCAATTAATATTACAGACATTTTATACATTTCTTATATCTTTAGGGCCTTCATTAAGTTTTGAAAAAGGTTGACAGTTGAGCTAACTAATAAAACGGTATATGTAAATGTATATCTAATTCGATTTTGTTGCTGTTTTTTGAGACCAATTTATTCCTAGAAGTAAACAGAACACCGTACAAATATACAAAATACATACATACAAATGTAAATATTTTTGTGCTTATCTCCCTAACGTACGTGTATCTATGTAAACTTTATCTTTAGTTATTTGAATCCATAAATGTTAATTTCATTCGCTCCGTTGAGTTTTTCTTTTAAGTTCAAAGCGCTGAACAAATAACAGTTAACTAGTAATTAACTATTTAATGCTAAAGTTTCGATAGAAAACTTTTATGAAATATGTATGTATTAACTACAAACAAACATATGTAAGTATCCTGCAGGGAAAAATACTAATTCTTAACTGGAATCCCAATGGTTTGCAGTTTTCCTCTCACGAGTTAGTGAGAGTTGCCATGTAAGCAACTGGTATTTTTAATATCGTGATGTCCTGCGAGCTGCCAATTGTCGGACTATGCATCAGCTTCATACTAGTTGTATACCAGCGAAATAAAAATGAGTTTGTCTGCTGTGAGAAATGAAACGTGAACCACACGCACCACAGTGATTACCTTTAACTTGAACTTCATGGCCAGATAAAATTTTCTGATTCACCAAAAAATAAAAAATAAAAAAAAATTAAATAATTTCGCTATATGGCTGCTACTGCAGCGATAACCTGTAATCACTCTTCTGTCATGAAAATATAGGCTTCACAAACCTATTAACGATAATTAGTATGCATCAGGGTCTGTTTATAAGGAAAACATTGTTTTTCGCCTCTACGAAAAACTATCTTAAAACGCTGAAATTGGAGGTCTTACGCCACCCGCTGTATTCTGCACACCTTGCTCCTTCCGACTACTGACTTTTTCAATGAATATAAAACGTTTTTAGTGGTCACCAGTTCGGGTCTTTTGTCGAAGAAAAACTTAATATTTGAATTGAGGACAGGTAGGACTCATTTTTTAAATATGGTTTTCGAAAACTCGATAGGGGTAAATTTTATTTTATTAAGTCAACCGTTCAAGATTTCCAAATTTTTGTTACTGCTTAGTATTTTCTCAAACAAAACCTTTTTGTTTATTAATTTTTTTTTTTTTTTTTTTGTTAAGCGATCAGTTCTAGTAATTTAGGGATTATATTATTTACTTAGGCATAGCTGATCTGGTTTGTTCAGTGCAAATAAAACAAAATTTATTCCATTTTTTGGCCAACGTTTCGCTAAATGTTTTAGCATCTTCAGGGGCTCAAAAATAAAAAAGCTGGAAAAACTTAAAAAACAATATCAACCAAGTTCATTACAACCATAGTGTATGGAAGCTAAAATAAAATTTTTGATTTCTTGCAAATTTCACTTTGAAACTGTAACGAGTGAGCGTGTTATCGAACTCACGCACATTTTACACCAAGATGTATAAATATAGTTATAAGTATGCATTATTTATTTACATATATATCTCAGTATTTATTTGGTTCGTTACTTTCCAGTGTGTCTGATTAAGCTGATTTCAACCAACAGCAAGCTAACAACTCATTTGTACAACAACAAAAACAATCGACAGCTGTGACAATGACAGCGACAAAATCAGTGTAAACAACAAGTAACCAGAAGTTGACAAAACACCACTCAGACCAGTAGGCAGCCAAGAGTCCGACGTCAGCCATCAGCAACCAGCCGACAACAGTCAACTTGCAAAACTGTCACAGCCACCGAATAACCGCATATACATATATCTATAACTATACTTGGTGAAAGTACGAGTGCAATATAGCTTTAGGAGTCATCTTCCTGCTTCTCAAGAACTCAGCGCCTACGCACATATACTTATAAATATATGTATATTTACACATACATTTAGAGAAGCGTACAATTATCGGTCGTTGGCTTGTGGTTGACACACAAGTGTCTTGAATAGGTATTGTCTTCATTGCTGTATAACTATTTACGTATGTGTGCGTATGTGTGTGTTCATATATACAAGCAGAAGCTACAATTTATTTGTCTATCTAATATTTGATTATACCATATAACGGTGTAATAGAAAATCTTGTTATCATTATCATGCCGTCGCTTGCCGTAACAGCCTGTCATTGAGATTTTCTTTTGACACACATCCATGTATGTAACTAAGGTAAATACATGTGTAATCTGTTATATCTTTAAGAGATTTGGGAATTTATTTTTGGATATAAAGATGTCTCTGCGAGGGTGTTTCCTACATTTGTATGCAAGTTTAGAGCACAAAATTTGTACGTAGAAAATCTACAAATCCCACATACATATATACATACAATATATACAAAGTACATTCTCCTTCACTTATCCTTGAGGATCTTTTAGTTACATAATTACAAAATAATTGTCACTCACACAATCCAAATGCTGAGAAAAAAGTTACTCATACGCCGCGGCTGCCTGATTTCAAGAGAAACAATTTCCTGTTGTCGCTTGGTTTTATGAATAATTTATGCAAACATATGTTCTCTATATGTAATTAGTTATTATCTCTGCCACTACTTGTTGTTTAGAATTGAAAAAAACTACAATATTTTCGTTTCAAAAAAATTGTTTGTGACTTTAAAACAAAATGCAAACATTAACGTATTATAAATTAATTAATAATATTAATAATAATTGCTGCCTTAAAAACGCTAACGAGATTTTGGGCCGAGCAGCACCATCAGTTTGAGTGGTGCGTCTTCCAACAAATGGAGAGACTTCCGGTTTAGACTAAGTCGCCACCGAACCACTGATGGTTTTATGAGGATACTTTTATTTGTCAGAAATACATTACTTGAAATTCTCTGCCGGTGGAAAACCATAATTCGAAAAATTAATTTTTTTTTATAGAAAATTGTATTACATAAAAAAATAAATTAATTAATTGAAGTAAAATTAAACAAAATAATACTTATTTACAGTATTTTATTTACGGCAAAATGAATTAAAACTTAATAATTTTTTATTAAACAGAGTTTGGTTTTGTACACTAGTTATAGTAACGTGCTCATGTCTTTATATAACAGTTTATAAAGCTCCCCATAAATGAGTATTTAATGGCACCTATAGAGTAGTATAAAATCTTTATGTAACAATTTTTTATATGTACATTTAAGAAACACGCATGCTCTATTTGAAAAACCTTCTTAGTCATGCTGTGATAACAGCAAAAGTAACAATCAAATAGAATACATTAGAAGAAGTGTTATTTAAGCAGTGTGCCGCATTATTTGAGCGTTGGTATATTTCTGAAATAATTTTTTTCTTCTACTATGACAATCATACCACAATAACCTCTGCTGGGAATGATGATGATTGGGTTTGCAGAGATTCATTCATTCATTCAAGTCTCAATGATAGTGTGAAATTTCAAAAATAATAAAAATATTATAAATTTATATAAACAAAATTGTTTAAACATATTTTCTTCATGTGGAAAAACATTCGGGAGGTAATCTAATATTAATTATATATATGTTGTGGATTTATTTTGTTTTCATTTTATTATATTTTATTTTGTTTTATTTTATTTTATTTTATTTCATTTTATTATATTTTATTTTATTTTTTTTTGTTTTATTTTATTTTATTTTATTTTTTTTTTATTTTTTTTTATTTTGTTTTATTTTATTTTATTTTATTTTTTTTTAAATTATTTTATTTTATTTTATTTTATTCTATTTTATTTTATTTTATTTTATTTTATTCTATTTTATTTTATTTTATTTTATTTTATTTTATTTTATTTTATTTTATTTTATTTTATTTTATTTTATTTTATTTTATTTTATTTTATTTTATTTTATTTTATTTTATTTTATTTTATTTTACTTTATTTTATTTTATTTTATTTTATTTTATTTTATTTTATTTTATTTTATTTTATTTTATTTTATTTTATTTTATTTTACAAGGTGGGTCGCACTGGTGTTATCAGAAATTGTATAGAAAATTAATTTAAATAGTAAAATTAGGAAAATTTTCCAATTGTCAATGTCAACCTCTCTGACTTTATTTCACACATGAAAAAAGGGCTCCTCATAAAAAGTCATCGCCTGCTCAGAGGCTTCTTAGAATAAACTGTAGGTTCCTCCATTTATTGAAAACTCCACCGTCTCCAAGAGAGGACACACCGCTGAGTTATTTTGCTTTTAACTCACTCCAAGTTGGATTTTTAGGCGGAGCTTTAATTTCGAGTCAAAAGTATGCTCGGAGTTAACTTCCCTATTAGAGACCGTAATTAGAAACTTTTTCTATATAAATTTGGATTTTCACATTCGAACCCGTGGCCAAAAAAAAAGATAGATTTATGCGAGATACGACTCGATTAGTTGTTAAAATAATTAGCTTGAAAATATCAAAAAAGAATAATTACCTTATTTTTCGGTTATTCGGGTATACATAAGAAATTTAATACAAAAACTTCAATTAGGTATGTTAAGCAAAAATCCTAACAACTCTGAGGTCACTTATAACCAGAAATAAACTTTCACTGCCCTTCAACCCGCACACATCATTCATAATCAAAATAAATAAAAACTTTCCAAACAAATTACTAAAATTGACGCCAAAGTATGAAGCCCGGCGCTTCTCAAGTAAAAACTATCTGTTCTCACACGTGACCTTCTCAGAACACTAAAAGAATAACGGAATATGCAAAAATTGAGCGAGTCCAAAGCCAGCATACATATGTATGCAAAAGTGTATGACATTAATAAAATTAAGCAAAAAGTTTGTAATAAAATATATGTACTTACATATATGCTTATAACCATACACGTATGGGAAAAGTTATACTAAAACAAAAACTAAAATCGAAAAATGTTGACGCCGAAAATCACTCCAACCTCTCCTAACACCTGTGTCAGCGACAAATCGAAAAACTTTTCGTATTCAACTTGAAAAGACAAGTTTGGTGCGTTAGCGACACGACAAACGAGTAAGCACATACATACCAATACATTTGTATGGGCTTTAAAGGTGTTGAGTGAAAGCAGGAGTATACACCAGCACTTATTTATGTACATTCATGTGAGTAAAAAATTATCACAGTAGAGATGTTTGGACAGTGACAAATGTAAGCACCAGGAAGAATGAAGTATTGTACCAATGTGCATGAAAGTCACTTAGTTGACAAGTAACAGAATTTTACACCATTTGCAGCTATCCTGTGTTGGGATATAACGATAATCAAGAAAATAAAATCAAACAAATGGTCAAGACATTTTTGTCAAATTTTTATAAGCTCACACATACCCGCATATGTATTTTAAGAATTTGCTTCAAATACAATTTTGGTGATCCAAAATTATTTTCAGTTTAAATTAAATTAAATTGTTCTGTATAATGAAATTTAATAATATAAAATAAAATAAAATAAAATAAAATAAAATAAAATAAAATAAAACAAAACCATGTAGAACAAGACTATCGAAATAAATATAAATTTTGCATTTTTAGCCCAATCTTGCTACAAATTATTTGTTGGAAGCTGTGATATTAATAATTTGAGGTAGCAAGTGCATAGTAGCTTCTAGTAGCTTCTACAGCGATACTATGACTCACAACCTTCATTTTGATATAGCGGATATTCCAGAGCAATACCAAGTGCACACTGAAAGCCACGCCGAGCCGAGTGCAAAGCCAATGAATTCGAGAAATACTTTTTATATCTGAATGCATAGAAATAAATACAAACTCGAGTTATTATAGCAAAGTGAAAGCCACTCCAAGCTGATACGAGGGTTGCCTTTTATATTTCGATTTCATAAATACTCTTTTAACATATATGGTCAAGTAAGCAGTTCGTTCGGTTTTTATCTAAGAGATGGCGTTATTGTCCATAGTACTAGTATTGCGTGTCGCATCATGTCATACTGTACAGCGCTGAAAACGTGTTTATTCGCACTAGAAGTTTGTGTTAGACAGTTTTTCGATTGATTGGCTCAGTACGTTGTGAGCGCTTGTCAAAAATGGACATCAGCAAAGAGAAAATTCGCTATAAGCGGCTGAGAAAATTTATTTAGTTTATGAGCTCGATACTGTAAACGAACGTGTAGCACAAAAGTGGTTTGCTAGGTTCCGTTCCGGTAATTTCGATGTCAAAGATGCACCACGCGTCGGGAGGCCTGTCGTCGAAAATTGCGATAAAATCATGGAACTAAAGATAAGCCAGAAAACCGTTTGGAATCATTTGCATAACCTTGGATTCAAAAAGAACCTCGATGTTTGGGTGCCACGCGAACTACCGCAAAAAAAAAACATAATGGACCGAATTTCCATCGGCGAATCGCTGCTGAATCGCAACAAAATCGACCCGTTTCTGAAGCGTTTGGTGACTGGCGATGAAAAGTTGATCACTTACCACAACATCAAGCGAAATCGGTCGTGGTCGAAACGCGGTGAGCCGGCGGAAATGGTGGCCAAGCCAGGATTGACGGCCAGTAAAGTTTTGCTATGTGTTTGGTGGGATTGGCAAGGAATCATCTACTACGAGCTGCTCCCCTATGGCCGAACGCTCAATTCGGACCTCTACTGCCAACAACTGGACCGCTGGAAGGCAGCACTTATCCAGAAGTGGCCATCTTTGATCAACAGAGGTCGAATTGTGTTCCATCGGGACAACGCCAGGCCACACAGGTCTTTGGTGACGCGCCAGAAGCGCCAGGAGCTCGGATGGGAGGTCCTAATGCACCCACCTTATAGTCCGGACCTGGCACCAAGTGATTACCGTCTTTTCCTGTCCATGGCGAAAGCGCTTAATGTTGAGAAGTTGGCCTCAAGAGAGGCCTGTGAAAATTGGCTCACCGAGTTTTTTGCCAATAGGGACGCAGCCTTCTACGAGAGGGGTATAATAAAGTTGTCATCTCGTTGGCAACAAGTTTACGAACAAAACGCATATTTGATTTAAATCGGACAAATATACACAAAGTTATCATATTTTGAAAAATCAATAAGAAAAACCGAACGGACTTTCTACTTGACCTAATATATAATTGGTTGTTCGTCTCATAACTTCTGGTGTACGTCTTACTGATTTCTCTACAAAT
The DNA here is from genome assembly GCA_037013455.1 of Ceratitis rosa. NCBI lineage: Eukaryota > Metazoa > Arthropoda > Insecta > Diptera > Tephritidae > Ceratitis > Ceratitis rosa. The sequence continues at coordinate 3,895,665 of JAWMAG010000005.1, read as the reverse complement.
ATAAGGACCTAGAGTTTAGGTATATTAAGCCGCCTCCGAACAGCATATGGATTTTTATGAGAAGTTTTTTATTTTATGTTACGATACACTCTGAAGGCTTGAGATTCCCTGTCGAGAGACGATTGCAATTAGAAAGATTAGTTTTTTTATAATTTTGCTTGTTGGTCGAACCAGAACTCGAACTCTGGCCATCCGAATTGTAGTATGCAATGCTTACCCATATTTGAATAAAATTAAAATGGAACGTGAACTTGTACGCTGATTCTCGCATACAGTCTGCCGCAGGAAAGTTTGATCTGTACTGATAAGAAATAAATTTGCAACCGATTTGTTGGTCGTGCTTTTTTCATATTTCCTTTAACTGATTTTTCTGCCAGAGTTATATGTGCGAGTTTACTTCCCACTGCTAATTATTTGCTAATTAAATTGTCATTTTCTTAAGATTTAGACCATGGATTTTTCTCTGCCTATTTCTAACTGCTTGAGGAAACTATTAAAATAAAATAAAAAAGATTAGAATAAACTAAACAAAAGTTTAGCCGGTAATTAACAAAATTAAAATAAATATTACTTTGCTTTAGTATATCATACAGACTAAACTACACACCTACTTACACATGTAAATAAAATTAATTTATAATAATAATAAAAGGTTTATATTAGCAAGAACTTAAGCAAGTTTTTCTTTTAACTAAGGCTACATCACACAACTTTTCAACTTAAATTTACAATGAAAAACTTTAATTTATTTTGCAATATTTTTAAGTGTAATTAAACTAAAAGGCTTAATAGGAAAAAAAACAAAGAACTAAAAAATTAAAACTAAAAAAATAAACTAAAAAGCACAACTCAATTTCACGCAAAACTTGATTCACAAGCAGTGCGGGGCGAGTGTTAGTTTGAATAGACAAAACTTATGTGAAAGTGCTAAAAACCCATTAAAAATGTATGACTAAATGAGTTTGTTATGAACCCCAAGTGTAGAGTAAAACAACAAAGAGCAAAGCGTAGCAGAGCCAAGGATATACAAGGATATGCCAACACACTTTTAACTACTAGTGGTACTAAGAACAACACTATTCACAAGGGCGTGTACAATATGGTGAGCCAAATCTTTTCGTTATACGAACAGATGCAAATTTCAGATCTTGTTCTTCTCAAAATAAGAATTTCGGTCTATTTTATTGCTTTTAAGCAAATTTCACTAGAAGTGAGATATTCAGCACTATTCATAGTATTATATGTATAATGGACCGAAATGCATCAGGGTAGAAATGCATTAAAGCTGAAGTTCTCGAAAAGCTTCCTGACTAAGTCTTCAACTTTATCACTCACCTGTTAAAGGTTTCGGTGTTTTAAAAGTCGGTTGTCAAATATTCTCGAAAACTACTCGATCGATATGGTTGGAATTTTACACAGGTTTTCGAGATACAAATTACAACAAATTATTTTTTTTCAGCCACAACTATTTAAAAAACAAAAATTGAGCAAATTTTTAAAAATATTTTTTTTGAAAAAAAATCTGTCAAAAATTCAATACTCACTTTTTATTTCGCTTTACCAAAATTTCAGTGAATGGTATAAACTAAACTCGACATCTCCTCACTTCGGATGATCCTGTCATGAGTTCTTCTGGCAACGCTAAGGTACCATTTTTTCTGCGAAGTCACCCAAAATGACGTCTCAATGGCGGAGTTATAATATTATATTTTTCTTCGAAAATTTAAGAATTTTTTCTTTCAAATGCTAAGCCGTTTGAATAAATGTTTTCATTTTTTATACATACATATAAGAAAATTGTTGAATGTACACCGTATTTTTCCTGAATAAACCCATGTAACCGTAAACCATGTTAACGTATGTCTAACAAAAATGGTTTTCTCGCCGCAGTGGAAATTAGCTGAGATGAAGATGGTTTAGAAACCAAGAAAGCCAGGAGGAGAAGTGAAATATTTCTTTCCTTTTATCTCCTCACCATATTGCAAAATTCTTTAAAAAACACTCTAGAAATTGATGAAGTCAATCGACTTCAAAAGATTAATTCTGAACCATCAATTTGTCGTTTAAGTGAATATAATTCTGCTTAGTTGCCTTTTGGACATAGCGCAAGCCTCTAACAAAGTATAGCTCAAAGGTCTATTATTTATATTTAAAATAAAGCTACCATTAAACATGTAACCACTTAATAATAACAATCAGAAGTCAACGCCTGCACTACTCGTATGTCAAGGTAATATCTCCGTTTGCTAACATTGAACCCATAACCCTACAAGGTAGCATACTAAGCCCAGCTTTTCGCATAATCTTCGCCTACGGGCTACTACCGTCTAATTAAGATCACACGCAATGCTAGAGATGCATTTTCAAAACCTTTAATTGTGATTGACCGAATTTCCAGCTTAATGAACCTATGGCGCTTCGAAGACCAACGAGTCAAATTAACAAATGTGGCATTCAAAATTATTTAAAATTAAAAAATATCCTAATCTTTTCATGCGACTCTGGCAAGTACTTGATAATCGGCTTGCACGACTTGATATGTACACCTATCGGCGCCAAGACTAAAGCAATTGGAATAAAATTTTGTGGTATGTACTGGCTGTTAAGCAAGTTTCTCTTATACCGAAGCCAGTATGGGCGTAGAACTGTGGATAACTGCCTTAAGGTGCAATTTAGAGAATATATAAATGTTTTGGTTCATGACCCCATGAAGCCGAGTGCTTTTTGAGCCGTCACAGTGAACAGACGCGATAATAATTTTGTCGTAAATTCAAAAGTGTGTAAAACTTAAAAGGGTACAATTTTCCTAATTTATTCTCAAATAATTAATTATAAATTAAAACATGAGTGATAAAGACAATAAAAAAGACCATAACGATGACATAGATATTAATCATGTACAAATTATGGAAGTGATGAGTGAAGACATTGAAAATAGTGCAAGTGGTTCAAGAAATTGTGAAGTGACCGCTGGAAACCAGAGGTCAGCATCAAAGAAAAGGCGCAAAAAGTCCAGAAACTCGGAATCAGCAGATTCTTTAGAAAATAATGTAGTGCATCAAACCCAAAATGATTTGTATCAAAATATTACTTTGCAATCGTTAGTTTCTCAAATGGAAGAACTAAAAAAAGCACTAGCTCAACTACAAATGGACAAAGACGTTCAAAAAATAATTTATGAACAAAAACTCTTAACTTTGCGCGAAGAGAATGTCTCATTGCGAAACAAGTTGGATAATACAAACAATGAACCAACTCATAATTTAGTGTACAATACCGAAAACAATAACTCAAATGAAATCGAGAGTTTAAGTGAGACCAGCCCAATGATCACTGAAAATACTGGAATTACAAGGGATTCCATCATCTATAGCAACAATACAATGCCTGCATATGAAGGAGAGAATGATTTTCAAAATTTACCATTAAATAACGGAGAATCTCTAACAGAAGTAATGAGACAGGAAATTCTCTCATCCAGCTCAGTAAAGCCATCCGCTCAAACATCTAAGAAAACTTCCCACAACAATAAATCAACTAAAACAAAGAGTAGACCACCAATATTTGTGTGTTTTAACTTAACACAAAAAGAAACGACGAATAAATTGTTTCATTTACTAGGCCATAAAAACTTTGTGTATAATATAATTAATACTAATTCCTTACATATTATTACATTTATCTACGATGATTATAAAAAAATTAAAGCTTATCTTATTGAAAATTGTATTAAATTTTACACATATACCCCTATTGAAGAGAAACCTATATCTATTGTAATCAAAAAGCTATGTGAAACCTATGAACGTGAAGAAATACTGCAATATATTAATGAACTAAATTTGAATGTTGAAATTATAAATCTGTCTAAATTTAAAAATAACAATTGGCTAATTCAACTAAGTAAAACGTCTGATATTGAAGAGTTTTACAAAATTAAATATATTCTTAATTGTAAAATAAATCTAGAAAAACTTAAGCCACTAATACCCACTCAATGTAAAAATTGCCAAAGGTACTCGCATGTAGCGAGTAATTGTCATATGCCCTACAGGTGTGTAAAATGTGCACAATCACACGGCCCGGGGAAATGCACAATACCAATTAAAGAAAATAATATTCAAGAATATATATATACAGATCAAGCAACAGGGAAAATTATGAAGCGAATAGGCATTCCTTTGAAATGTGCAAATTGTGGAACAGAAGGGCACTCTGCCAATTCTAATGTCTGTCCAGTTCGCATTGAAGTTATCAAACGAAAAGAAATTCGTAAAAAAGAGAAAGAAAGATTGCATTTACCAACTCCCACACAAAATATGATACAAGAGTCTAGTCGTAGAAATACAATCTCTTATGCCGCTAAGGTTAAAGAGAATACAATGAAAACAAAAGTCGTTAATGCAAGAGAAGTAGGCTCTTCTAACTATAGCGAATACATTATTTCCAATCAATTCAATATATTGAATGGTGAGTGCCTTCGTCTCTTTGGTAGTCAATTTACAAAATGTATGCAAAAAATTGGCGAGTTTTCTTTAAACTATTGTAAACTTAGAAATGATGAAGAAAAAGCGTCGGCTTTGTTTAATTTATTTATTGATTTAAAATTAAATAACAATAACCATGGATAGACATCAATTAAAATGTATATTTATAAATGTAAATTCTTTAATATCCAAACAAAAACGACATTATTTTAACTTATTCTTACAACAGCATAAGCCTGATGTAGTTTTAGCGGCTGAGCTTCGGCTGAGCCATAAACATAACATCTCTTTTCGAAATTATAGCTATATTCCTCAACTAATGAAGACTCACACTGACAAAAAAAATAGTCAATCCACTGGCATATTCATTAGAGAAAATTTTCAATACAATAGGATCGAAGTGGAAAGAACTACATACCTAGAAACTACGGCAATAGAACTACTTACCTCAGACGGAAATCGTATAGCTATCGCGGCAATGTATAATAGATTAAGTAAAACAGACAAATTGTGCACTAGTGATCTATTAAAGGTCCTAAATGCACTTAGTGCAAGAACAAATGAAATTATCTTGGGTGGAGACTTAAATGCACGTCATCCCAGCTGGGGCGATAATCACACAAACCCAAACGGAAGAGTGTTGTTTAATTGGATCTCTGAATGCCCCTTACTTAAAGTACTACCCACTGCTAATCCAACTAGAACCTCTGGTGTGTGTAATTCGTATATAGACTTATTTATAGTGTCTCCTTTTGTTAACGTTTGCTTTAGCAATGATAGTGAGCCCTATGGTAAGCTACGGACACATCATTTTGAGTCCGATCACAAGGCAATAGAACTCTGTTTAGGCAGAACACAAAATGATATACTAAGGCAACCTCCCCGAAAAATAATTGATTATAAAAATATTAACAGTGATGAATTAAATCAACAGCTATTTGCAATGTTAAAAAACAACTGTTTGGCATTAGACCGTATTGTATCCACGACTGAAATAGACAACTGCATAGCTCATTTGAATGTTGCCTGGGAAAAAGTCATAAATTCGCAAGCAGTTCCTAAAATAGAAGTACGTAGTAGAGGTTTAATTTCACTACCACCAATAATATTAGCCTTTATCAATGAAAAAAAGAAATTGCGTCGTGCAGCGTTCAGATGTATAGATCCAAGACGCAAGAAAATACTTATAGCAACAGTTCGTAACCTTAGCAAGATTATATCTGATCGAATTCGTATAAATGAAGAGAGTTATTGGAAAAAATATTTTGAGAAAATACGTATGAACAACAAGACTTATAAAAAAATTAAAAATTTGTGTGGGCTTAATAACAGATTAAAATTACCAGATATCGTAGTAGATGATGCAAATCTTTTAGACTTCGAAGGGGGTGTCCATGAATCAGATGGCTCTGTTGTTATGAAGAGTGAAATTGATAAGGTGAACGCATTAGCTTGGAGATTTGAACAAGTACACAAACAAGACTTAAATGCTGGGGAGCACGATTTTCATGAACAGATCACACAGTCAATTTCTGATATTGCTAGCCACAGGTTACCAATAATCAGATTTAGTAAATACCTTACAGCTGACGGAGAGACCATTATAAGTCGGGTTAACAAAGCGAGTGTACCTCACACTGAACTAGAGTTTAATAGTTACAAGCAATTTACAAATGCGGATGAAATCGAAACAACAATATATTTACTTAACAACAAGAAGAGTGCAGGAGATGATCAAATATCAAATTTTCTGCTTCGCAAAACAGACTCCTATTTTTGGCGTTATTTAGCTATTCTATTTAATCATTCATATAATATAGGATATTTTCCACAAGTCTGGAAATGTGCTAAAGTTGTAGCAATCCAGAAACCACAATCTGATCCAAAATCCGTCCGTAGCTACCGTCCAATTTCCTTATTATCTAACATTGGAAAATTATTCGAAAAATTCCTATTACAAAAAATTAAAACACATGCAACCAAAAACAAAATCTTTAAAGACACACAATTTGGCTTTCGCAACTTTCATTCAACAAATCACGCATTAACTCTATTGAGTGATTTTGTATGCTCTAACCTTAATCGCCGCTGGGCCACTATAGCAGTCAGCCTTGATATAGAAAAAGCTTTTGATACGGCATGGAAAGAGGGTATCATATACAAAATGTACAAACTATTTAAATTTGATATTAATATAAATCGCATTATCTACAATTACTTAAGTGACAGAACTTTTTTTGTAAGTATGAATGATAACTGCTCAATGACAAGGGATGTAGCAGCAGGAGTCCCACAGGGGTCTCTATTAGGTCCGGTTCTCTATAACATATTACTAGCTGACCTACCCGATCCACCAAGTGACAACACAAATATGATTGCCCTTTCATATGCTGACGATATTATGATATTAGGGTCTCTACAGAATGCAAAGAAAGCGAATAATATGATAAACAATTATTTAACTATATTATCTAATTTTTTCTCTAAATGGAAATTAAAAATTAATGTCTCAAAATGCGAATGCACTACTTTCAAAGGGCTTCATAAATATCTCTATCCAAATGCGAGAACTTTTATAGCAAATATTCAAATAAATGGAAATAGTATCCCGGTTAAAGAAAATATTAAATACCTAGGCGTTATACTGCAAAGTAAATTCAATTTCAAACCCCACCTGGACTATGTAATTAAAAAGGCAAAAAATATGTTCTTTTCATATATAAGACTTATAAAGCGTGCAAAAGATTTAAAATCGACTATAAAAATTAATATCTACAAACAAATAATTCGACCAATCTTAACATATGCTTTCCCAGTATGGTTTAGTATCTCCTCAGCCCAAATGGAAAGATTACGAATTTTCGAAAGATACATTCTAAGAATTTGTTCTGGTGTAAACCGTGAACCCTATCGTGGCAGAGATTTATTTAGAAAAAGAACATCAAACAAAATTCTATATAAAAAATGTAATATAACTCGTATAGACAAATATCTTATGGACAATGCACTACGGTTCTTAAATAAACTGAATCTATTAGAAAACGAACGCATTAAAACATACGTTAATAAGAAAGTGAATATTGAATATCCTCTTGCTGAACAATATTTGTCACCTATATATATAAGTATCTTAAACCGTAATGATATGTTGTACAAAGATAAAAAATTGTTATTCTATCACAGAAAGTACAATTCTTATGATATAAGTAATAATTTGGTTTATAATGTAGATCAACATATCGTTTTAAAATAAAATATGATAACGATAAACTTACTGTTTTAGAACAAATTTTAATTAGTTAGTAATTTTATTAGTAGTCATTAAATATAAGTACTTAGTTTCACGCTATTTTAATTCATAATATTATCCTTCTTTTCATGCCCTTTTTGAAGAAAAATAATATATTAATGATAAAAAATGTACATGAAATAACTTAATTTATAAAGGTTTACTTGTTTAAATCGGTATAAATATAAAATAAATAAATTTAGAAATCCTAGATAAAAGCTTGTAGCCTGTTAGGAGTAATTAAGAAATACTTAATGTAATCACACTCATGTATTATTAATGATATTTTTGGGCAATAAACAAACAAACAAACAAACAAACCCCATGAAGCCAAGACGGTCCTTGGCTCGCCTAAACTCATCGCGTTTGATCATCTTACTAGTGATAAATAAAAATGAAAAATTTGCGCAAAATATAGATAAGTGCATCCAAAAGACTTACCTGGAGCGAACATTTTGAAAGCATTTTTCAATGACTACAACACTGTATTCCAAACAAAGATCGTGGGTATTACTGAAAGTGCCAAATGGACAACCGCTTTAATGGCAAAAACCAACAAATTTCTGGTAGACAGTCAAGCGGCAAGCAATTAGTGCCCCAATACAAAGTGCAGATGTATTAAAACATGCAAAGTGGCAATTAACAGACTATCGCGGGAAACAGTGAATATAACTCACACAAGGCGGGTAAGCTGGCTTATGCTTGTACAACTGATACCAAAAATACACATCGCTCTGAATAGTCAGGCACTCAAGACGCCGATGAAGATAGCGGAGGCATTAGTTACCACTCACCTTACAGAAACAAAGAGACTCGGTGCTAATGCAAAAAAATTGATTAACCTAATTCCCAAACGCAACAAAATGGAAGCATTTTTGAAGCGACTAATCGGGCTTTATAAAATAAGAAGAGAATATACGCGTACAATGAAAATGATCTTGCTCAAAACGGCTGACTCTCTTCAAATGGCCTGAATTTACGACACACAAGATGAAGCTGAATGTACGACAAGATTGAAGATTTTCCTTTTACGGGCTGATAAAACCTGCTAAAATGATTAATTCTGGCCTCTATTGACAATAGGCTTTCCAAAAAAAGCGTCTAGAGTTGATCAATAGAAAAGGTGTTTCAGGTTATATATGTAATTTTTGGTAGCCAAGCAAAAATTGACGGGCCTTGGTTGAAAAATTTTATTGAACCCACCATATAGCTGAAAGCTTGTACCAACTGAACTCAATTTGTTTCGCTGTCGCTGATTAACTACCGAAGTTTCACTCTAATGGAATTATAAAGCTGCCCGAAAAATATGGTGCAAGAGCTTCGTGATTCAAGCCTCGGTCTGCGGAACTGGTATATAACTAGTATGATGCTGATGCATACTCAAGCAATTGACATTTTGTAGAGAAGGTACAAGATCCGTCCTAAGTGTTTTCGAGAGAAATATTCGGCGGAAGATTTAAAATTCTTTTGCAATAGTGAATACAGCGAAGGAAGAGCTGTTAGAGATGAAAGAGAAATAACAACTGGAGTGGTATTGGGAAGAAGTATTTCTGGTAAGTCACATAAATGCTTCTATTTTTATTAAATACTTTTATTACATGACGAATAGATTATTTTCGCAGTTCAGCCCTTCATTTCCATTAAACTATTATTTAATAAAAATTAAAATTTTAAATTTACCAAACCTCTGCAGGCATGAAATATTGCCCAACGGAGTCTAGTGAGTTTTTATTATTTAAAGCCAATATTGTGTTAAATATGTAGTTAATTAGAGTGAGAAATTAAATATTTTCAAAACATTTTCCTGCACTTCTGCTATATGAATGCGAGTAGAAAATTATACTATTAAATATAAAGGGTGGTTAAATTGTAAGGGCCGATGTTGAATGTGAACCACACCTAAACGCCAAGTTTTTTTCCGAATTTAATTTGACATTTCTCTATTTCAGACTTACTCAATTTGAACCATGGAGAGATACACAATCCAACAACGTGTTAAAGTTATCCAGACTTATTATGAAAATTTTCGAAGAAAATCATCTTCAGTGATGAGGCACATTTTCACCTCAGTGGATTCGTCAATAAACAGAATTGCCGCATTTGGGCGAATGAGAATCCAAGAGTGATTGTCGAAAAACCAATGCACCCACAAAGAGTGACTGTTTGGTGCGGTTTATGGGCTGGCGGCATCATCGGGCCGTATTTTTTCCAAAATGAAGCCGGTCAGGCAGTTACTGTGAATGGTGTTCGCTATCGTGAGATGATAACGAATTTTTTATAGCCACAATTGGAAGATATGGATGTGGACGATATGTGGTTTCAGCAGGACGGCCCTTGAAAATTTAACCACCCTTTATAAACTTTTTCTCTACACAGTATGTTTGCACTCTATCCATTGTCTCTATCTATTGTATTTGGTCCTCTTTTTCTTAGTCCATCTCTCTTTAGCTCATTGTTGAATATCACTTTTGTAAATATGATACTCAGCCATTATGACTCTGCGACACCCAAAGGACCAATATGTGTGTCGTATGTACTTGTTGTTTGGTTATATAAAATCAGCAACAATTGTAAATTACATGAATTAAGATTTACAACACACTACACTGTGACAATATATATATACACGTATGTGTGCTTGTGGGTGGGTGCTGCACGAGTAGGGTGTAAAAGTTTCTATAACTCAGACAGGAAAACTGAATATTAAAGGGATATGTGGGTTATACATACATACACGTATGCATATAAATATATATACCTATGGAAAAGTACACACACTTTAAAATTTGATGTTCAAAATAAGGGGAAAAATTATGCCTTCCTCAGCCCATAGAATATTCTGAATAATATTGGGTTGCCCCAAAAGAAACCGGCGATTTTTTAAAAGAAAGTAAATACATTTTTTTAAATTTTTCAATTAATTTTTTTCAGGCAACATCATGCTCATAGAACTTCTGGCCTTTATCTACAAAAAACTGAACCAAGTGCGATTTTATAGCCTCGTCATTTTCGAATGTTCTACCATTTAATGAGTTCTGCAAAGATTGCATATTTTTCTTTATTAAAACTTTATTGTCTCATAATCTTTCCAAAAGTGACTTTAATTTGCATATGTACACATGAATCAAGCAAAACGAATGGAAAATGATATGCATTAAAAAACACGTGAGGCATTAAAATAGAAATATGCAAATGACACAAAACCAAATGCTACTAAAATTGGAAAACATTGCAGTTGGCTAATTAAATCAGCATTGACCACAAAAGTCAATAAACAGTTTAAATAGCTTTTTGAAGCATAATAGGATTTGGCGACTAAAATTATCAGATACGGATGGAAAACATTTTATGAAGTGAACATATCAGTTAGTATACGCCCTGAAATTTTTGTTGCATTAAATTAAAGGTTTTAATTACCATAGTTTGAATTATGGGATTTTTGCCGATAATACTTTGCCATTTTAAAGGTAATGCCAGTATGTCACTCTCTTAAAAACCCTTGTCCCTATTAACAAAAATTTTGGGTCCATAGATTTTTACTGGCTGCTCTTGAGCCAAATCATTCGCCGTAGACAGGAACAGATGGTAATAACTCGATGCGAGGTGTCAACGCTTCCGGCGAGTTGCTTTCGATGAGTGTCATGTGGCGTTGTTCCGAATGATTCCTTAACAGCCGCACGAAACACACAACCGCCAATCCTGGAGTAAACATTTAACCACAACCGTTTTCCTTAAACGTTGCTGTAGAAGGTGATCCTCTTTTTATCGCCAATTACCATTCGCTTCAAAAACATTTTTTATTTTTTAAATTTACTATAATTTCGGATGTAGTCCAGCCAGGATTCGAACTATTGTTAATAACTCGCCCACTATGGCCGCATTGCATTAAGAGAAGTTTTTAGAAATTTTTAAACAATTTGGCTGGGTTTTATAATTTTTTCAAGATATTTAACCGAATAATGAAATGATTTCACTTAGATTTTTGAAAACTATGTGCGGAAGAGCCATAAATGAGATTTTTGAAAAAATATATTTCTATTTTATAACATTTTAAAGATTTTTACTAAAATATAAACAAATTATATCGTTTACTATCGTGATCTGAGGTGCAAAGCAATTTCATGCTAAATTCCAAAAAAATACAACACTGCGGTTCATCTCTCAACTGAATTCATTTTATCTATTTGCCAAGCATAATCATAATAATATTTTGCAAAAATTACGAGAAGCCTTTTCTATTTAACTCTCGAAGTGGAAACAACACCATTTCGACACGTGGAACATTCAACTTGGCTTGCCGTGATCAACGAATCCGGCCTTTTCATTTCAACCGCCAGCTCAATAAAGCGCTTCAGAATCCATAATTTGCAATATTTCTTTTTGGAAGCGGAGAAACCCATTTACCACGTGTGAAAGTGGTCATACACCTCGCCAAACTACCTGCTGATCTCCATCCCAACACAACTTTCTGGACAGTTACAATTGCAAGATTGTTCTTTTTAAAGTGTTAAACAGGAGTATGGCTTAATTTAATAATAAAAAGAACTGTTGTTTTGATTAATCGGCCATTTATGAAACACATGTTCGTAAGCGTGTAGCGAATATCTAAACAAAAATTTTATTATTTCCAAGGCAAGTTAAAATAAAAATTAAATCATGTTGTAATAATATGGGCAACGATATTGCCAAGAAAAAAGAAACCTAAATGAGGTTATAGATGTGTAGCGTACACGTATAATCAATGTGAATAAACGCTGAACTTTTTTTTTTAATTATTTAAATATATATATTTTTTATATTCGTATCAAAAATATCATGAATTTTTCTATAATATTAATAATTTTAATAATTTAATTATACTAAAAAGAAGAGAAATAGAATGCAAGTGTATGGCAACTTAATGCATTCAGGGTATACATTTTCTCATACATATACCTATACATATTTCTTAACATTATAATGATCATTTAATTAGCTACTTCAACAGTATTGCTGATCTTCATGAAGGCCTTCGACGATCATCATGCCATAAGTGGAAAATGTAAATACACTTCTATAAATTATATACATGTTTTGTTTTAATAATCAAATGATTTAGTCTGAGAGCATTGCATTTTATTACCTTACATGAATAACATTCATTAACTCTTCTGCTTGCTCATTCGCAGCAGAGGATGCTCACCGATCGGCTGGTCTTGTAGTAGCTATAGCGACCCACCTCCCCTGCGAAGGAGCAGGTAGAGTAAATATGTGAAAGCACAACCGATCAGCAAATTTTTACAGTGAGTGCATAGGGTTGCCATAGATCCCAAATAAATATCACATGTACTGAATTTCTAGTAATTTTTTTTATTATTAGTTTTCTTTAACATTTTTATTTCGAAACAGAACAATTGCATAAATTAGTTTTCTTTTCTAAAAATCTAAAGTTCGGAAAGTATATATTTTCTAAGATGTTTTATTCCATTAGTCTATTTTGTATTTTCATATACTTCATTTCCATTTTGTAAATATAATTAAGAATGTGAATAAAATTTAAACTGCAAATATGAATTCTTAAATTAAGAATTTTACTGTGACATGGTGGAATATGGTTAAATATAAGATTAGGGACAATTTTCGCGCGTCGCAAAGTCAAGGCAGTGTGGGTTAAAGAAGCGCATATCTTAATAACACCTTTAAGATATAACTATGTATATATGTATTTCTTCTCCGCTCCATCCCGACTGCTAGCTAGCATTTCAAAGGCTCCCGCTCGACTCTTCTTCTATTCTTATAGAATCAGATGTTCAGTAACCACGCATGCTACAAACTATTTTACAATTGTACATTACAAACCACCATACTTTACTTAATTCTAAACTAGTGTTTTTTCTCTACAAAAACAAGTTCTCAATATGTTACAAAACAAGTTAGAGTAATAACAAACATAATTCCCTTTTACTGTTCGTAAAGGAGACAGCATAGTGAATATGCAAATCAAAGCAAATCAGAATGCACACAAAATGTATATGTAAAAAATTTAAAAAATTCAAACAAAATCCAGACAGTTGGACTCACAAAGCAGGCGACTGCTCGCTCTCTACAAAGATATAAATAATAAAAATTCAATTGATACGCATCATCGACGTCAATCAGTTGACTCTCAACGCCGTCAATACTATTAGTACAGCAGCAAGAGTACAGCAGCCTTAGTTAGTAGATAAAAAACAGTAGCAGCGAGATTGATGTTGGAGGGAATTATGATAATTTTAAGACTACAAAAAAAGCCAAATTATAAGTTACAACCAACTAAACATAAAAATAAGAAATATTTTTCGATTTTTTTTTTTTCAACGCAAAATATTAAACGAATATCAGCTATATAAAAAATTTAATATCTAAAACAATTACAAGTGGAAAAACATAGCTTTTGTCTTTATGCAAAATAAGAGTTCAATGCAATTTGTGCACCTAACATCCGCCAACCCACTGGATTCTAATGTTTTCTCTAGCAAATTCTACACAGTAGTTGCAAACCATCCACCATCCGCCACTTTCCACCCACTGATGCCGTGACTCAACCTAGCTAAACTTCAAAATGAGACTACAAATTGATAAAATCTTGTTTACAACTGTTGCACCAACACCAACTCACTCATGCCCTCAACTACTTGTTGTCTTACTTGCTTGTTGACTTAACCGATTTTCTCCCTTTGCTTTCTGAAATTCCGTCTGTTGCCGTTTTTCTTTTGCTTATTTCGTGACATTTGGTTGGCCACTCCACTTTGGCTTTTCTTGTTTTACCAATGCTTTTTGATTGTAAATTGCCTGAGAGTTTGTAATTACTTGACATTTTCATTGCTTTGCTCTTGTAAATATTTTGTCTGCACATTTAATTGTGATTTAAGTAATCGTATTGAAGTGAAACTTTTTACCACTGCAAAGAAAATTTTGTACAACTACCAGTAAAAGTGATGTGAATAGTGAAAGATAGCAACATTGCCTCAATATAACGTGCATAACTAAATTTTAGAGAGTTTTCTAGGGGTAGAGAGAAAGAGAAAGTTTTTGTAACTGTTTCATCAAATTGCTCAAAAATGTCTTCTAGTGTTATTTGTGGACAGTTTCTATACTTCAAATGACTATCAATGCAATGGAAAAGAACATGAAACTACAAAAATAAAATTTTTTCTTCGCTTTAAAGTTATGAGTAAAATTTTCGTAGATATTTTTTTACGAAACCTCATTATTTTTAAATCACAGCTGTATATGTAAATTCTGCAATGCAAACTCAATTTTTAAGGAAGCAATTTCATATGGCTTTCTAGGCCAGTGAGTGTAACCCTTTTCCCTTTCTACTTATTTGTGTTCCTTAATTAATTGTAAAATTAAAAAAAAAAAAACAGAAGAAATACATTTTTTTGATCAAAAAAGGTCATTCATATGAAAACTCAAAATTATATCCGAAAAAAAGGCCACGAAATTTATATTAATTTTTGAGTTCCGAAAGTTGATATTCAATCCTTTTGGCTTGTAGATTACGAATACTCTGTTCTTATCTCTCAGACTAATTTCATTTTCTTTTAAATTAAAACACAATTGTCTCTTGTTAAAATATTCACAATTGAGGAACAATAACAAAATAATATATATATATATATATATATATGCTAGATCTAGTAAAAAGGAATCTATTCCTTCGGCATTCAATGACTTTATTTACCATAATTTTCCGATTAATGTCAAATTTGCACCTCCTAGCCTCTCGAAGCTTCTGGCGAGTAACTATTAATATGTGTGGCCCAAACTGTGCGCTTCTGGGTGATTTCTTCTTTCGGACTGTTCTATTACTGACAGTAAAGGTCCGAGTTAGGAGTCTCGCCGTAGAGAAGAAGCTCATTGTGGATGGTTCCTTGCCAATCCCACCAGTCAACACATAAAAAACTTCCTGGCCGTCTATCCTCTATTAGAGGATAGGATAAATATTAAAGAAAGAGGCCGAAATGCATGTGAAGAGCTTGAAAAGCTGGCCAACAAGGGTAATGATGGAAAAAATTTATGAAAAGAAGCGGTGATTCACAGAAGGTTTCAAGACCGGAGCATACTCATTTAAGAACCCAGGGAGGAGGGAACGCTGATCCGGCCTGCTAAATGTTAGTCAAAGTGTAATAGTCAGAAATGGATAGCCCGAAACTTCAATCTATGACGTTGGAAAAAGCATTCCACTACCGGACTACATATGACGAGGTTCGAATAGCGATTACCCGTTGAAGGAAGAACTAAGCTGCTGGTGCTGATTAGGCATATTGTATGAAGAACTAAAGCCCACCGTCAACAAACTTATTGAACCTTATCAGTGTTGCTTTAGAACTGGCAAACCACCATTCTTGGAAAAGATCCATGAAAAGAAGAACGACTTGGTATTTACAAATAGCGAAAAGGAGAAATGAACGACTCAATGTTATTAATTCGGCTATAATCGCGCAAGCGGTGTAAAGAAGAAGAAGTGTGTATTTCTGATATGAAATAAAGCTCCTAACAGAAATTCATCGGCCGTTCGGAGGCGGCTCAGAATAAACTCCATTTCCCTTCCTTTGTGGTTGTCGCGCAGATTTTATCGCCCTGGAATCCCTGGCCTGTGTTGAGAAAAAAATTGAATTAATATTTTTTTTTGTATAATAAAAATTTACTTCACTGAGAAATGAAAATTCTGAAATAACTAAGTATTGTACATTCATATATATTCTTTTTCCTTCAGTACGCTTTCCAGTTAATTTATTCCATGACACAAAAGTTCAATAAGGTAGCTTTACTTCGCAATGTTTGACACTAAGTGTGTTGGCTCAGAAATGTTTGATCTTGGCACTTAAAAAATGTTCAACTTGGAAATTTTTTAATTATTTTTGAGGTTATCTTCTACACAGATGCTATAATATTGAATACACGTATGGATGTTTTAAAAAAAAATTAAAACCGTTCTTCTTAAGCGACAGAAGTAAGAAAAGAATTTGCTAGATGCTTTTTATTATGGAAAATGGAAGGAGTTGTAATTTTTTATTTTTATTTTTTTCGAAACTTAGACTTATAGGATTTCTCAACTATATGCAAAACTTCCGTGGTTTGGCTACCTGGTCATAGGAAAACCCCAAGGAACTACTATGCAGATGAGCTGACCAGACAGGGGAGAATCATAACCCCGGGAAATTCGGCTAAGTATTTGTTCAGACCAACCTTCACCAGAAGGGCCAAAGGCAAATGACGGAGTGAAACCACGTGCAATTGATCGAAGTGAAAAAACTAAGTTTTTACTCCTTCTAAACATGACCCTCAACAGTATAACAACCAGCGTATTAACCGGACACTCTGTTATGGGTACACATGGTAGAAGGATGGGCTGATTTCTCAAACAACTTTTCTGCCACTGCTCAGTTCTCAGTGCTTTCCGTTATTGATTTCTCTATGCATCGTTAATAGCATGAACTTCGTAAAATACACCAAGTGGTTTGCGCATCTGAAAAAGTGAGAGGAATCTTCTGCACAGAACTAACTGGGTTTTCAAATATCAATATATTCAGCGGTTATATTGAATTCAAAAAGGTTTGAAAATTTTATCTACTAAAACGACTTTAACAGGCCTATTCTGTGCACTAGATAAATTTATTTACCAAGATTGACAATTTATCAAGATTTTTCTATTTCGTGTCAAAAATAAAAAGCTCTTTTCTTGATAAATTGTCAAGATGCCAAATGCTCTTGACAACGTTTTTTACAAATAAAAAATCTTTTTACAGTTTGGGCATAGTTGTGAATAACAAGTTTTTAGAGTGGAAGATATTTAACTTTTATTGTTTGTCGATCGTGTCACTTAAGAAGAAGAGACGCTAGTTATCCATTTTCGTTAAGTGATAACACATTTTCGCAACATTTTGATTGAAATTTTCCGTCATCTCATAGATGAACTGGCCCCACGTGATATCCGAAAAACATCACTGTCTTTAATCATAAGAGTGTAGGCAACAACTTTAACTTGCCCATGAGTCAGTCTGCACGCATATTGCTATTGTATCCCGGGGAACACATGACTCTGAAATTCGGGCAATTTGCGACCTACGGGAACATCTCATTTCTCAGCTCACTGATATGTATGCCTGTACAACAGCAGAGAGAACCTTATCTCATTGGCGATCAAGGTTTTCCTCTAGAGTCGTTGCTTCTAACGCTAATTAAAGAACCTAAATCCACTAAAGAACTAAAGTACAACAACAAACTAAATGATTCAGCCAGTATAGGTACAGTGTATACGTGAAGGAAAAAGACCTATGTATGTACGTGCAGATATATTTCATTCATAGAGTTATTATATTGTATAATTAAAATGTAAGCATTTTCACATTTGACTTTCTAAATATACTGCAATTATGTAATACAACTATACATACATGTATATTTGCTTATTAATTTCTTCCTTTATTTTAAAAGAATTAATGTTAGCGAAAACAGCGGATTTCTGTTGACATTTAATTGTTCACCACACGTGTGAGGAAAAGCTCAACAAACTAAAGCTTTATGTTTTATCGAGATTGACACAGAATACCAAATAAATTCTTGCCTGATAAAAATCTTGATAAATTATCAATATTTTATTAATTTTTCAAGTGTACAGAATAGGGCTGCAAGTGTTATTATGAGATTTATTAAAACAATATCTTGTCTGCATACAAAATTTCCTTGAAACATCTCTAAAACTGCGAGAGTGATTTGCTTTCAAAGCAAATCCAGTCAGCTAAATTTTGGTGGGCGAATCTCCACCCTTTCTGATACTTTCTTACAATTTTCTAAAGTTGTAATAAGCAATTATTGAAGACATACACTCGAAGAAGTTCACTATGAGGGGTTGCAAAACAAAATATAATATTGAACGTTTAAGCATTTAAAAAATATGAAAATTCTCACCATATCTTTTATTTAAAAATGGTAGATTCCTTTAAGAGGGTAACACGAAACACCTTTAATGTCAGATAGCTATAAAGCCGACTGCGAATCGAGAATGAAACCACCTTTAAATTGTTGTATGATGATTCATTCTACCCACTTTATCAGCTCATCGTAAGCAAGAGAAAGCTATTACTCTATTATTTGTCAAATTTAAATCTGCTATTATTTTATAATTTGATTAATGAGTTTTCTTGCAAATTATCGCCTTTGTCAATGACATGGATATATAATAAATCATGAAATAAATGTACAACGACATAAGCAATTTTTATATATATGTATAGGTATGTATGCAGTTAAGAAACCATATTAACACTTTCACATACGTGCATTCACCAACAACAAATTGATACAAATATATGCAAACATCATTACTCATTATGAAAAGGGTGTACTGTTATTTGAGATACAGTTTAATGTTGTGTGGCATTAAAATTTTTTAGCAAATCTGCTGTCATTTTTTAATATAATATCAGACAAGCTATACTCGTACTTATGTATGTACGTATGTGTGCAATAGTAAACTAAGTTAAATTTACAACATCAAAATAAAGTGTTGAAATGCATTGAAAAGGGTTTGAATTAGAAAAAAGGACAACAAGGGAATAAAGTAAGCTTGCAAGTGAAAGAAGCATAACAAAGATAGCGTAAGAAGGATTTGCTAGTATTTTTCGTTCAAAAATGCATAGAAATTGTATTTGCATATTAGCAATGCCAAAAAGGGATACCCAACTCAAATGTATATTACATCCAGCATAAACGGCTTGATCGGGATAAGCTCACTTTAACCACAAATCAAATTGACCAGCGGAGAAGTGATTAAATGAGTAACCTTAATCTCTTGCATAGTATAAATTGACTGACAGATTTTGCCAAAATGAGCGGAGACAAATATAAAAAAGGAACTACAGATTTTCCAACGCTTTAAGTAGCTGCTCAATTTATTTACACTTTTCCCCATTTTCTTATGCGTAAACGTCAACGGAGGTTAGAGAAAGTTAAAAGGGGTAAGCACGTTTTGACTGTGTGCGTGTGTTGCTTTTATTTGCGTGTAAGTGACATTTTGAGGACATCGAGCACCATCAGCTACATTTGGCGAATGAAGAGAAATGTGTAAAATTTAGTGTTGCAAAAGAGGTCACACGCGTAATTGAACGCGAAATTTTTCTCTTTTTTTTTGAATTTTTTTTTTATATATTTGTTCCTTTTCTTTATGCAATTTTGCTTTAGCTTTACTTTGTATTATGCGTATATTTTATAGTTTGTCTCCCCTTCAAAGGAAATTGTATATTTACTTTGTATTAAAGTTCAGTGCTGGATGAGCGTGAGTTGACCTTCCACATATATTATCTAACTGATTGCTCTTTTACTGATTTTTTTGTTTATTTGATGTTTACCATGTATCTCACTTGTCAGTAATGCTGTATGTAGATTTTTATTAATTTTTTTTATGAAACTTTGTTGTCCTTTCACAGTTAATTTGAATTTAAATTGTTTCTTTAGTACAATTGGTATTATAAATACATATCTCTCACTGCTGACTTAAATGTTACGTATACGCCATGTCATTCACTAATAACTAAGTGATTATTCTTGCAATAGATGGGTTTTATGATCTGTGTCTCACATTTTGTAAACGCAATTGGATTACGCGAAACGGCGTTAGAAAGATGATATTTTGCACTAAAATAGATAATGGGAGAAAGTGTTGATCATTTAACTCAGTAGTATTGGAGCGCATGTCAATGACCAGCACCAGCAAAGAGAAAACATTCTATATTCTACAATTTTCCCTAGAAAAAGGCGAAAGCGCCGTCAGACCGCTGATAATGTGAATAGCGTTTATGGTCCTGATACTGTTACAGTCAATCATGCACAATTTTGACATCGTCATTTTCGTTACGGTAATTTGATTTAAAAGATGCTCCACGAAGTGGAATGCAAATTGTCCATAAAATAATAAAAATCTTGGAATCTGACCATCATGCGAGCACTGTTTCGATTACTCAAGAGCTAAACATTGCACAAAAAATAGTTTGAAATCACTTAAATAAGGCTGCATACACAAAAATGTTTGATGTTTAATTAGCACATGAGTTAAAGAAAATAAACTCTTGTACCGAATTTCCAACTGCGAATTGTAACTAAATCGTAACAAAATGGGTCCTGAACTGGAAAGTGGATCACTTATAGTAACGTCAAATGGAAGCGGCTCGTGGTCGAGGTGAGCCCGCACAAATGCTCTCCAAGCCAGTATTGACAGCCAGAAAGTTTTTGTTGTATGTTTGGTGGTGTCATCTACTATGAGCTGCTCTCCTACGGAGCAAAAATTAGACCGTCTAAAGGAAGCTGTCACCCGAAAGCATCCTGCTTTGGTTCAACACAAGGAGAATTGTCTCTCATTCGGACAACGCCACACCACACACATCGATAGTGACTCGCCAGAAGCTCCGAAAACTTGGTTGGGAAGTTGCTGTGCATGCATCTTATAGATCATACCTTGCATCAGATGATAGCTACCTGTTCTCGTCTATTGCGAAAGATTTGGCTGGTGAAGAATTGGCCTCAATAGAAGCCTGTGAAAATCGACTGTGCTAATATTTTGGCAATGGGGACAAGGGTTTCTTTAAAAGAGGCATTGCTTTCAAAATGGCAAAAAGGTATCACACTTAAATAGTATAAGTCTTCAATTTAAAGCAAAAATAAAAGATTAATTTCTACTAGACCTAATTATACAATAGCTTTTTCTATATTTTTGTAAGTTATTGGGTATAAGAAACGCACGTCTTGAAAATTAGATATGGTGACAACTATAGAGTAGATGGAAAATTTTCTACATAGGACTTTGAAATTCTCATTTCTTTATTTTGAAAATTATTGAAGATTTTCAGATATTCAATATAACAAAACATTTTGTGTGCAGGTCAGCAAAAACAGAGAATTTTTTTCTTATTGAGCATTAAAGTCAAAGTATAGAAATTTATAATTAATATAAGAATTATTGAGTCCAGAAAATGGAGGTAATTAGTTTGCAAAGTCAAATATTCGAAGCTCGAAAATTCCACAGCAGGGGATGTCAAGCTCTGTGACATGAAATAAAAGCTACTCGTAAAAATTAATTTTCTATTCGAAGGTGTCTTATAATAAATCCAGACGTACACCAAAAATTGGAGAAGGAATATGGCGAGTATTTGTTAACGAAATATCAATACGTACACGTATTTGTTGGCAAATAAATAAAAAAAAAAAACAATTATGATTATCTCCTTATTGATGCTTACTTTTAAAAGCATATCATTTTCAAAATATAAAATAGCTATTTTCGTAAACAAAAGTTAAATGATGTTATAGGTATTGCTAATCAAATTGTTAAGGTAAAGGGTAGTAATTTAGCAAACAAAGTTTATTTTCTCGCACAATTCCTTAGTTGCTTCTGGTTTGACTCTTTATTTTAAGGGTTAAGCTTAAACGAGTTTTTTACTGAAAATTAATATAATATACTGTTATTTGCCTTTTAAAGGTATTTTAGAACAGTAGCCGTTCTATAGTCAAAAAATTAATAGTATTTTCTCAATATTGTAACTCAGCTTTTATCTCTGGTTGACCAGTAGATAATATTTACACGGATTTCTCTTAAGCATTTATCACTGTCTCACATAACTTTTTGCCGCAGAAACTCGAGTGTCTGGGTTTTTTCAAATTCTCTTTGTTGTTGTTGTTGTTGTTGTAACCGCAAAATATTCCCCGAATTGGTTTGCGGAAAAATATAAGGGAGTGACAGTCCTTGGCTGATAAAAATCCGGTTCATTCCGGTATAAATATCTGCCTGTCGCGGGAACTATAGGATTTTAGTCGCCTCTTGTGACAGGCATACCTTCCCACAGGTCTTTAATTTGTCTTTCATGGCTAATGCTTGAGATATTATAGATGAGTTTGAAGACACAAATACTTTTACAGCACCATCTGGTGTTCCTCAGGTTAGTATTCTTGGCCTTATTACATTTCCTTTATTCATTAATGACTTTGGTATTTGCTTTAAAAACGTGAAATTTTTATTTTAAGCGGATAACTTACAGCTGTTCAGTAAATTTAATTTTACAGCTGATGTTAATTTAATACAACAAGGTTTTTTAGACCAAATTTCTTAAAGCTTCAAAAATAAACTCTCCCTTAATATCAAGAAATCTTTCCACGTTACTTTTTCGAAGTTGCTAAACTAATTACCATCCCAAAATAATACCTCTTATATAGATCTTTGCAAAGTTAATAAATTTTCTGATTTTTAGGTCTATTTGGTCATTCTTTCTTCATTTTTTAACCACATAAGTAATTTGGCTCCAAATTTTGCATGTAAAGTTAGCATTTTTGCGGCGTTATGCAAGGGTTTTGTATTAAAAAAACTATGTACAACTCTTTAGTTCGTTCAATTTTATAATTTGGAATCCAGTGTACTCAAAACAATCCATTCCAGAAGCTCCCACCGTGAAACCTTTTCAAAATTAAATGTGAAATTTACCCGATCAACAGCCTGTTTTTTTGCTAGGATATATTTCTTGAGGTTTCGAAAGTTCGAAGTTTTTGGTAGAGAATTTGAGTTCATTTAAATTTTGCCTGAATCTTCTTTCCTAATTTTGGTGATTATGCTACTAGATCCTGATATTAGATGATTCAGGCAAAATTTAAGTAATCTCAAATTGATGAAAGTAAATGTTTTTTTAATATTTTTACTTTTATTTATTCCATTTCTTTTTTATTTAAAATTCTTCACTGTTTTTGCTCTAAGTTTTATATATTTGGCATAAATTTTATATTTTTTTTTTTTTGTATATCACTACACACAAAAAAGGGTAAATAAAGTTCCTTCAAGTGACACACTTTTTAGAATGTGAAAAGTTTGGTCAGGCTCTACTGCTCTCTTTCTATTGTCAAAAAAAGCACACATTGGTTTGTAGGTATGTATTTAAATATATACTTGCTCACTTTTCTGCGCGCAACAAAAAGAGTTGATAAATAAAATGAATTGCGTCAAAAAGTTTAAATTAGTTTGAAATCAACAAAAAAAGAACGTCATATAAAAATCATAAAAATCAGATACATACATACATACATACATACATATATGTACATACATATTTATAATACTATAAATCACATACAAAAAAAAACAATTGAGGTTGAGGATGGTTTGCGCAGGAAAAACCCGCATAAATTGCTATTGTAAAGCTTAAGCAGTTATTTCTCTGTGCATTCATATGCGTTTATATGTATAGATACTACCAGACATACCTACTTATTTGTGTAATATTGAATTTATGTTTTTTTTGCTATGTAGGTATACACCTAAAGAATTGAAGAAAATTCGGTCAAGGCTTCATACACAGCAAACAATCATCAAAAACGTTCGAACCAAAAATCAAAGCTCAAAAAACACAAAACAAAAACAATTGTATGAACTCAGATAGAGTAAATAAATAAATATCAGAATTGCAATATTATGTCAGTAGATATAAGTTTTTGACAGCAAACAATATTAAAGAAAAATCTAAAATAGAATGAATGACGTGAGAAATTCGAAATAATTTTGCGGAGAAGACAAAAATAATGCATATACAATAAATGCAGAAAGAAAAAATAGAGCTGTTTAAAAAAAGACATGTATTCAATTTTCTAGATGTGCGTATATTCCGAGAACATACAATAACACTGACACGTACCACTATCTTTTTATAGCGAAGATACGCAGGCGACTCCTTAGGTCAGAGAACGCCCGCCAACAAACTCTAGGAATGGACGTCGAAAAGCTGCAATCTCCAGTCAAATGGTTTTCTACTCGACTTTCACAACTGCTTTCAGCAACTCGATAAAAGGTAACTGTGGAACGGCATCTCAAGCTCCCTATGGAAACAATTAGTTTTTGGCAGTGCCAGGGAAAAAGTTGTGCGATCAGCAATGTCGAACTGAGATGAAGAGAAAATTTCTTATTCAAAAAAAATTTAAAGAAGCCGAAATACACGGTGTGTCCCAAAAATAACCGAACTTTATATTTAAATCGTACAACATACAGCGCCATCTATTGAAAATTTGCAACATTAAAAAGATACATTCATCCTCTATCAAACGCACCTAACTTCATGTAAGTCGGATGACAGATGTAAAATTGACAGCCATTTCAATAAAACCAAAAGTGTGCTAATGATTCAAAAAAAAAATGGAACAAAGAGCAAATATAAAATTTTGTGTCAAACTTGAAAAAAAATTGAAATTTAAGTTTAAAAAATTAAAAAAAAATTGAAAAAAATGAAGCAGCCGTAACCGAGGTACTGAAGAACATTTCTATAAATGACATAAAAAAATCTATGCTAGCGCTGGTTGATCATTCCAAACCTTGTGTTGAGTCAAATGGAACCTATTTTGAATAAATAATAACTTTCAAAGATAATATAATGTGTATTTTACTATTTTATATTCAAAAAGTTCGGTTATTTTTGGGACACGCCGTGTATGTGCGTGTGAAGGGCTTGAAAAATTTACCGATATGGATAATGATGGGAAAATTCTATGAAAAGATGCGGCGATCCACAGAAGATTTCAAGAACGAAGCAAACTTTTCTATGACCCAGAGAGATGATTTAATTTATGGAGAGAACACTTCTCCAGCATACTGAATAGCAATAAAAATGGAACACCCGGAGTTGGTTAACCCAAAACCCCAATCAATTAGAAAGGTAAAGACGTTCCACTACTCGACCGAGGTTCGAATACAGATTGTCCGCTTAAAAAACAACAAAGTGGCTGGAATGGACGGCCTACCGACAAAGCTATTCAAACATGGCTATGAAGAGCTAACAAGGTGCATATATCAGCTTCTTTAAATATTATAGACAGACGGCAGCATGTCCGATGAGTGGAATTATATTGTGCTCTGCGCCAATTAACTCGGGATTAGACTGCTAAAAGTAGCACATAAGGTCCAATCGGGCATATTATGTTAACAAATAAAGCTCACTATCATCACGTGTCAAATCTTGGAAAAGACCAGTGAGAAAATAATCGATACACATCAGGGAAGGTAAAGGGTGGTTAAATTTTCAAGGGCCGATGTTGATTTTGAATAAAACACAAACTATTTAGGAAATTATTGAAATTTTATTTTATTTTGATATATTGGTATTACTCAATTATGTATGTAACAAAATATCGGCCAAATGAGCGCCGCGACCTCGGCGGCACACCTCCATACGATGGTCCAAATTTTCGATGACGCTGAGGCATAATGGAGTTTCTATGCCGTTAATGTGCCGAATTATCTCATCCTTTCGCTCTTGAATTGTTGCTGGCTTATCGACGTACACCTTTTCTTTCAAATAACCCCAGAGAAAAAAGTCCAACGGTGTCAAATCACATGATCTTGGGGGCCAATTGACATCGCCGTTACGTGACATAACACGACCATTGAATTTGTTGCGCAAAAGAGACATTGTTTCGTTAGCTGTGTGGCAAGTGGCACCGTCCTGCTGAAACCACATATCGTCCACATCCATA
Organism: Ceratitis rosa; assembly: GCA_037013455.1. Taxonomy (NCBI): domain Eukaryota; kingdom Metazoa; phylum Arthropoda; class Insecta; order Diptera; family Tephritidae; genus Ceratitis; species Ceratitis rosa. The sequence continues at coordinate 3,869,370 of JAWMAG010000005.1, read as the reverse complement.
TCTTCCAATTGTGGCCATAAAAAATTCGTTATTATCTCACGATAGCGAACACCATTCACAGTAACTGCCTGACCGGCCTCATTTTGGAAAAAATACGGCCCGATGATGCCGCCAGCCCATAAACCGCACCAAACAGTCACTCTTTGTGGGTGCATTGGTTTTTCGACAATCACTCTTGGATTCTCATTCGCCCAAATGCGGCAATTCTGTTTATTGACGAATCCACTGAGGTGAAAATGTGCCTCATCACTGAAGATGATTTTCTTCGAAAATTTTCATAATAAGTCTGGATAACTTTAACACGTTGTTGGATTGTGTATCTCTCCATGGTTCAAATTGAGTAAGTCTGAAATAGAGAAATATCAAATTAAATTCGGAAAAAAACTTGGCGTTTAGGTGTGGTTCACATTCAACATCGGCCCTTACAATTTAACCACACTTTAGCACTCTACAAGTCGCTTACAATTCCCGTCCTGCTATATGGGGAAGTACCGTGGATGTTGTCGACATCTGATGAGTCGATCTCGGAGTTCTTCGAGAGAAAAGTTTTGCGAACGATGTATTTATTCATTTTTAAATTCTAAGACAACAGTGGCATAGTACAGCAAACGAAGAGGCAGCGCCAAGGTCCGGTCATCCGAATGGATATATGCACTCCACCTGTGAATGTATTCGATATGGTACCGGCTGGTAGAAGCAGAAGAAGAGGAAAACCTCCACTTCGTTGGAAGAGTCAGTTAGAGATTGACCTAGTTTCATACAAGAATTAAAAAAAAAAGCTAAAAGTTTAAATATGGTTGGCATTTGACACCATAGATCTCTGAAAAAATAGAATATAGCAAACGTAATCTTGAAGGTACAGCGCTTTATAAGATGGCGTGCAAAAAGGCATGGAGCTCTTTTCAGAAAAGGAAGACGATACTGCTTTCCACCTGTCGAACTATCTTTAGTGTTGCTTTGTTGTGTGCCAAAAGTAAACTAAGCGACCGAATAGGGTTCTTAAATGAGTACAAGTGAATGGAAAAGAGCAATAGGTATTTCGTGGTATCAATATTGGCCCATTTTTGCCAACTTGTGTCGATGCTCACATATCGCCAGCCTCATATACTCAAATGCATATGAAAAAATTCATAAATAACCTTAGAATGCTAGGGTACATAAGTTTCTTACCACAATACAACTTAAAAAAAGAACAGTTGAGTCAAGTAAAAGTTTTTCTTTGTAATCCAAGTTTAGCCATATTAAGTTAACCGTAAGATTTCTTAAAAACTTCCCTAACCACACAAAGTTAAACTGCAAGCTTAACGCACAGTTCTGCTTTCACGTGCCATTTACCTACTTGTGGCCAAGAAACTTTTCAATTCTTATGCACTTTGCTTGCATTAAAATACAATGCTTGCAACCACAAATAAAACCCAAACGCTTCATTTTGATTTGGAGAGGGTGCAGAAAAAGTTTTCGTACTAGAATTTTACTAGTTTCAATTGTTAATTCTCATTAAATGAGAAGTAATTTTCAGGTAATAGATCAGCTTTATACTAATAAAATACCAGTTTGCTTATAGAATTTGAATTACAGCTTCAAATATATAAACAAAAGTTAGCAACACTTAAATTATGTCTAAAGGCCTGCATAAAGTACTAACCCCAAACTTGAAAAAAAAATCAAATTGGTAGATTTTCTACCATTAAATACTAGTTTAGAACTAGATCCTTATAACTATTAGTTTAGTTGTTCACTTCAGGCGACATTTACACATAAATCATCTCCACTATTAATGTTGTTTCATCTTTTATATTTCTCAACTTATGATTCTTTCTCCTCCTGTTCGAAAGAAATTTCTATTCTTGGCATTTGCTGAGCAACTATAGAGTTATACATAAATATAATATATATTGAAAGAAAGTAGAATACTTACTTTTTTGTATGTCTGTTTGTTGCTTTTTACTATTTATTTTGAATTCAATATGCGGCGTATGTCACTGTCAGAAGCACACAATGACAATGCGACAAAAATCTCCTTCGACATGAAGTTTCTTTTTGCTGTCTGAAATGAAGTGAAAGGAAAAAATTGAGGAGTTGAAGGCTAATGCTCGTAAGAAGTCAGTTTGGTGAACAAAAAAGAGTGGCATACACATATTTACGTTGAATATTTTACATATACCATTTTACTCTTAAATATTTCAAAAAAATATTTTGGACGAAAAGATTTAAACCCAACGCCACCCAACCCAACCATTAGCTAACTTTTGGTATATTTATTGATCCTTGATGATTTTCCCAGTTTTGCGTTGAGCTCATAACTTCGAGGAAAATAATTTTTGAAAATTCTGATTAACCTCGGTGTAAATGTAAGTGTTTTTATGAAAATATGTGTGTGCATGTGTCCATCGTAGGCGAATGTCTCTATAATAAAGGGTGGTTAAATTTTCAAGGGCCGATGTTGATTTTGAATAAAACACAAACTATTTAGGAAATTATTGAAATTTTATTTTATTATGATATATTGGTATTACTCAATTATGTATGTAACAAAATATCGGCCAAATGAGCGCCGCGACCTCGGCGGCACACCTCCATACGATGGTCCAAATTTTCGATGACGCTGAGGCATAATGGAGTTTCTATGCCGTTAATGTGCCGAATTATCTCATCCTTTAGCTCTTGAATTATTGCTGGCTTATCGACGTACACCTTTTCTTTCAAATAACCCCAGAGAAAAAAGTCCAACGGTGTCAAATCGCATGATCTTGGGGGCCAATTGACATCGCCATTACGTGAGATAACACGGCCATTGAATTTGTTGCCCAAAGGAGCCATTGTTTCGTTAGCTGTGTGGCAAGTGGCACCGTCCTACTGAAACCACATATCGTCCACATCCATATCTTCCATTTGTGGCCATAAAAAATTCGTTATCATCTCACGATAGCGAACACCATTCACAGTAACTGCCTGACCGGCCTCATTTTGGAAAAAATACGGCCCGATGATGCCGCCAGCCCATAAACCGCACCAAACAGTCACTCTTTGTGGGTGCATTGGTTTTTCGACAATCACTCTTGGATTCTTATTCGCCCAAATGCGGCAATTCTGTTTATTGACGAATCCACTGAGGTGAAAATGTGCCTCATCACTGAAGATGATTTTCTTCGAAAATTTTCATAATAAGTCTGGATAACTTTAACACGTTGTTGGATTGTGTATCTCTCCATGGTTCAAATTGAGTAAGTCTGAAATAGAGAAATGTCAAATTAAATTCGGAAAAAAACTTGGCGTTTAGGTGTGGTTCACATTCAACATCGGCCCTTACAATTTAACCACCCTTTATTATCAGTCTTGAAGGGATGTGGTTTGAAACTCCGCTTACTCTGTGCTTCCAAATAGCAGTTTTCGGTTTGTTTGTCAATGTCATTTTGTGGATTACGACATCGATGCATATTCGCACCGCTTTCACAAGGTAAGTCTCTACTAGATTTTATTTTATGCAACGATTTAGCACTCTGTAACAATGAAAATAATACCGCCCTCAGGAAAAAAGTCCTCCATAGACAACTTGCATCTAATACTTTCCCTGATCAGATCAGAGACAGACATGTTTCAGTGGAGCATTCCTTCTCAGATTCTCTCTATATATGCATCAATCTCACATTGAAATCAATGCATACTTAAACGGAAGGAGAACTTGAGTGGACTCCCTCGTAAATAGTGCTACCCACGATAAGTACGGCTTATCGATAACAACTGATGAAGCGGTCAACTCTAGTTTGAAGTCTATTTCTCTATGTGAGCTAGACTCATCGCCAAAAATCAATGAAGCGGCGGACTCTATCACTATAGCTTCTAACGCTCATTTTAAACCTAAATGGAGAAATAAAGAACTTAGAAGAAGTAGACTGAGAAATGTACTCTCCAAGATCTCTGTGTGCCCGTTGTTTATATGCGTCAAAATAGTCTACTGGGTAATCAGCACACCTACTCTAAAAGACAGCTGTAGACAGAATAATTTTCGCTGAATTTTCAGTTACCTGGTATGTAAATTGGACCAATCTCATCAACGATCTGCTCCAAAGTGCTCCTTCCACAGTAAGTAGCTGGTACAGTGATATATGCCTGAATGTAAGTCTTTCAAAGACCGAACTGGTACTCATCACTAGAAAGTAAAATCCATCTACTGTTAAAACAACCTTACTGAAAGGCATCAAGAACGCGAGTCATACTACTGTAAACTATACATACACGTATATGACGTGGGAATACCAATTCCCTCAGCAAAGGAAGGAAGTCTTCATCAGAAGGGCCAACAGCAGATGGCAGAGTTAAACCACGTGCAATGTGACAAGACAAATCAGGCTATTGATCGAGGTGAGGTAAACAGAACTAAATATTTACTCTTACTACAAGGCCAATGGCCATATAAACACACAAACTTTCTTGATCAGGGTTTGTGAGCGCTATTAATAAATATTATTAGTTTTTTTTCTTGTCTTGAATTATGTCAAGATAATATACAAAAAAAAAGAGTAAAAGAAAAAAAATATGTTTTCAAATATGTCAAAACATCTAATGCAACTCAGGGTGGGAACAGAACTTAGTACTTTAGTGAAAAGTACTAATCAGCTGTTATTGCAATGAGGAATCGTGTCGATTTCAACTTCCGCTATAGTGAGTGATCGGAGAGCTTTCCTTTTTGATCCTGATTGTCAACGTGTTAAGTTGTGCGACACCATTAAAATAAAATAAAAAAGTAATTTGAGTATAACAAGTGCTTTTAAGTAGTAGTTTTCTTTTTCGCTGAAAAACAAAAGGGAAGTGGTGATATTGAGTGCCATATTCCTTCATAGTTTTATGTAATTTTTTGGAGAATAATCGGCGTGGTGCATTTGCATTATCACGAGACAACGTGTTTACCACCAGCAGCACCCATTCTAACCTAGGAAGCGGATTTATAGCTTCTACAGTTCGTTCGTCAGCATTTCCGCCTTTCATTATATCCGTTCGTCCGTTTTTTTTTTGTATTTTTTTGGGTTTCCGGGTAAGAAATTTCAGTTCATTTTTGGTTCCGTCCGATTATTATATATTATTATATGTGCATGAATTATTTTTTTGTAATGATGATCCACGTACGTTAATGGCAAGCAAGAACCACCCCAATCCGGCGAGCTTAGACCAGGTCACAACTAGCATGCACGCTTAGCCATGTACGGGCCTCTCGAAAGAGGGATGCTATATCATTTAATTTATTACTAATTTAATAAGAAAGGCTTTCAGTTTCTTGGATTCGGAATGTAGTTTCAAGTAAAGCTATTAGAGCTATTTGGCTAACCAACCAGCGAAATTGTTCGAGTTGTGGAAAAGTTCAATATAACGTTTGTGCGTTTAACTTACCCGGCTCTACTTTCTATCGGATACATAACTTTATATACTATATTTTTTTTTATGTTTTGCGTTTAGATTTGGAATTATGAGAATTAGTTTTACCGATTTCATAACCAGTCATGGCGGCAAAATAATCTTCATAGGGGATCAATGAATTCAGTAATGTGGAATTATCATTTTCTTTTGAAATTAGGTACCCGTTACGTAGAGTTTATTTTAATGCAAAATTACTCATAATTTTGATTTTCTTTACAATGGAAGTGCTACGTCGAACTGTCCCTCTTTCAAGCGAAGGCGAATAAAAATCATACTCATTATCCTCACTTATATAATCCTAGTTTAAACATTAAAATAAAGTTTATCTCTTTTGATTCCTACGGTTAAGTTAATTTTGTTTAATTGTTAAAAAAATACGAAATATTATGGCGGTACGTCATAGCGCAGAAGACTTGGCGAATTTAAGCACTCGGCAAGTCCTATGTTCGATATGTAATGAAGAAATGACTGAAGGCAATGCTTGTACAACCCCTTGTCAACATTCATTTCATAGGTCCTGTATAAATATATGGCTAACCGAAAACGATGCGTGTCCTTTATGTAGGAGTTCGTGTGATAGTCAATCATTAAAGAGTTTCGCAGAGCAAGATCCGACTACCTTAGGTGCACCTGTCAGTAAAGGCGCAGTACCAAAAACAGAAGGTCCAATGACGAGGTCTAGAGCAAATATTACTGATGTGATTTCGAGCAATCGCGTGTCTAATAATACTAATTGGAGAGGTAGAAGCCGGGGTGTAAGTCAGTTACGTTCTCCACGGCCAAATTCTGGTCAGATTGTTGGTGTTAATAATATACAAACCATAATAGAACAGACTTTTAGATCGTATGAAGAGCGTTCTGCCAGACAAATGAGGGAAGAAATTAATAGGATCGTAGCAGATTCATTAGGAAATTACTTTAGCAACCTTAATCTGAACAGACCTAATAACGAAAATATTGAAAGAAGATTAGGAGCCCACAACGGCGTTGTATCCGCTCAGGAGAGAGGTTCGAATTTTGAACGGTCTCGTACAGATGCAGAGGCCATATCTGCATCGGCAGCAGCGAAAATTATATCTGGCTGGAAAATATGTTTTAATGGCTCATTAGACAGTATTACAGTAGACGAATTCATATACAGAGTTAATGCGTTAACTCGATCAACTTTACATGGTGATTTTGACATGTTATGCCAAAACGTTCATGTACTCTTTGAAGGCAAAGCAAAGCGGTGGTTCTGGCGTTACCATCGTTCCACTAACGTACTCGATTGGCAGGACATTTGTGAGGATATGCGTAGATACTTCAAAGATTTCAGGACAGACTACGACATAAAGGAGGCCATTCGCAACAGAAAACAAAAGAGTGGTGAATCATTCGAAACCTATCTCGATTCTGTTATGAACATCGCAGATGGCTTACGTAGTCCCATGACGGAACGTGAAATCGTAGAGACTATTATTCGAAATTTACAATCTAATATCCGATTGGAATTGCTTCATCTTGATATTCAAACAACATCTGATCTTCGAAGAGCCTGTCGAAAACGAGAAAACCTTTTTGCCGAGATTCAGGGTAAATCTCAACAAGTGAGACAATTTCAAGGACAGAGAAGAGAACTTTCAGAAATAGAAAGGTACGAGATGCTTCCCAAGGAAGAAGTTTGTGCAATACAGGACCAGCTCTCAATAAAGCGAACTGAATCAAAACAATGCTGGAACTGCGACGAAACGGGTCACAATTATAAAAGTTGCGTCAAGCAAAGGCGTGTATTTTGCTACGGGTGTGGGCTGATTGCCTTTTTTCTACCCAATTGTCCGAGATGTAACGATCCGGAAAACAGGATCAGGGATGCCGTCGACAGGAACAGGCATCCCAATCGACAATCAGAACCAAAAATTTAAACATTCCTGTAAGAATTTTGAAAAATGAAGAAAGTACACCCCTCTACGTACCGCAATTATATCCCCTAAAACCATTACATGAACGACTGCAATTTTATCGACAAACACGGAAGAAGATTTTTCAACGTACGCGATCAGCGGAAAGAGCTCATAAGTTTTGGTCGACAATTAAGTCAAAGCAAAAACATTTGAAGTCCCTTTCCCAGATCTTTCAACAACCTAATGATCTTAGACCGTATGCTTCTGTAAAAATTTTAAATAAAACTTATTTGGGCTTATTGGATTCAGGAGCCCAGTAAGTTGTATCGGCGGTGATTTTGCAAGCGAACTACTAGCCGAAGACAACGGAGTTAAACCAATAAAGTCTTTTGTGCAAACGGCTAGCGGAGCAAAACAGCACGTTGTAGGAATTAAGAAACTTAATGTAACTTACAAATCAGTTTCTCATGACCTCGAATTTTATATAATACCTTCTCTAGTTCAAAACCTTTACCTCGGAATAGATTTTTGGAAAATCTTCCAAATAGCCACAGACATAATTAGCGAAGTTGAGTCAAACGAACCAGATGTAAACAAACACGTCTTAAACTATCAGCAGCAATGTGCTCTAAATTCGGCAGTTTCTTGTTTTCCAAAGTTTGAAGTACATGGGCTAGGGAAAACCTCACTTTTGGAGCATGTTATCGATGTGGGCAATGCCAAACCCGTTAAACAACGTCATTTTCCAGTTTCACCGGCGGTAGAAAAACTTATGTGTGACGAAATCGATCGTATGATATCCCTTGGAGTTATAGAAGAATCCAAAAGTCCCTGGTCTTCGCCAGTAGTGTTGGTTCGCAAACCTGGTAAGGTACGATTGTGCTTAGATAGTAGAAAAGTAAACACTTTAACGGTGAAGGATGCATATCCTCTGCCTCATATCGAAGGCATATTGTCCAGACTGCCACGAGCAGAATTCATTTCAAGTTTGGATTTGAAGGATGCCTTCTGGCAGATCCCACTAGAGATGAATTCCCGCGAAAAAACGGCCTTCACAATTCCAAATCGACCACTGTATCAATTCACCGTAATGCCGTTCGGGTTGTGTAATGCGCCTCAAACGATGTGTCGGCTAATGGACCTCGTCATTCCATATCATCTAAAAGAGAAAGTATTTGTTTACTTAGACGATTTGTTGTTGATATCCGAAAGTTTTAATTCGCACGTTGAGCTACTGAAAGAAGTTGCAGATCATATCCGAAAAGCTGGTCTCACAATTAACATTACGAAAAGCAAATTTTGCTTAAAGGAAGTAAAATATCTTGGCTACGTTGTGGGACAAGGCACTTTGAAAACTGATAAAGGGAAAATTTCGGCGATAGCAGAGTATCCAGTACCAAGAACTGTAAAGCAGCTTCGTAGATTTTTAGGTATGGCAGGGTGGTATAGAAGATTTTTAGCCAATTTTGCTGAAGTGTCTAATCCATTAACAGAGCTTCTGAAGAAATCTAGGTCTTTCATCTGGTCAGACGAAGCACAGCGATCCTTTGACGAAATTAAACACCAACTCACAACCGCTCCGTTCTTGGCTAATCCGAACTTTAGCAAATCGTTTGTCATACAATGCGACGTAAGTCAACACGGGGTGGGAGCTGTATTAGCACAAGAAAATGATGAAGGCGTGGAAATTCCTATTGCATATATGTCCCAAAAGTTAAACAAGGCTCAGCAAAACTACTTGGTGACAGAGCGAGAATGTTTGGCAGCAGTGTTGGCGGTAAAAAAGTTTCGAGCTTACGTGGAGGGTCAAGAATTTACTATAATCACAGATCATGCGAGCCTGCGATGGTTGATGAACCAAAGTGACTTAAGTGGACGCTTGGCTCGTTGGGCTTTAAAGTTTCAAGGGTATAAATTTTTGATCCAGCACAGAAAAGGCAGTGCAAATGTTGTTCCGGACGCACTTTCTCGCTGCCAAGGGGAAAGTGAATTACTTGAATCCATCATAGTCGATTATGTTCCTGAAATTGATTTATCATCATCAGCGTTTACGGAGCAAGAATATGTAGAGTTGAAGGAAAAATTATTGGAGAACGCAACCAAATATCCTGATTTTAAAGTTTCCGGAAATTTTATTTATCATCGTACAGAATTTTATTCCGGAGACCCAAATAAAGATAATTCTGCTTGGAAGCTGGTTGTTCCAAAATCACTACGGTCAGAGGTTATTAAAATGCTCATAATGTACCGACTAGTGCACATGGTGGTTTGGCCAAAACTGTGGAAAGAGTTCGTCGCTATTTCTACTGGCCTGGCGTATATCGCTCAGTGAAAGACTACGTCATGAATTGCCAAGTATGCAAGATGACAAAACATCCAACAAAAGTTCTTCGTCCACCGATGGGAAAGATTATGCCAGTAGAAAGAATATTCCAGCGACTATATATCGATTTAATAGGCCCTTTTCCTAGATCGAAATGTGGTCATATAGGGATTTTAATTGTTTTAGACCATATGTCAAAATTTACCTTTTTATGTCCTTTGAAAAAGTTCACCACCGATCCAATAAAAAACTTTCTCAAAGGACACGTATTTGACGTGTTTGGCGTACCAGAAAGTATCGTTAGCGACAATGGCAGTCAATTCCGATCAAAAGATTTTGAGGCATTTTTAACTAAATGCGGGGTCAAACATTCATTCACCGCTGTGTACTCTCCCCAGAGCAACGCTTCAGAGCGTGTAAATCGATCCATAAATGCTGCTTTGAGAGCTTTTATTCAAAAAGATCAGCGAGATTGGGATTGCCACCTTAGCAGTATAAACGCGGCACTTCGCAGTTCTGTCCATCAATCTATAGGATACAGTCCTTATTTTGTCGTATTTGGTCAGCATATGGTATTACATGGGGACACTTACGAAGTGTTGAGAAGTATTGACATGATCACCGAAGGCTTACCAGAAGAAAGTCTAGCACGTTCCGACAAACTTTTAAGTATGCGCGATAATGTTCGTAGAAATTTGGAAAATGCCCATTATCGTAATGAACATCTTTATAACTTACGAACTCGAGAAATAAAATATAATGTTGGTCAAGAGGTTTTACGCAGAAACTTTGCTCAAAGTAACATGGCAAAACATTTTAATGCAAAACTGGCGAAAACTTTCCTTAAAGCCAGAGTGCGAGAGATATTAGGTTCGTCTTATTACGTATTAGAAGATTTGGAGGGGAAAAGTATAGGCACATATCATGCAAAAGACATGCAATCTTGCTAAACATGTCGCCTTTTTCAGTTTTTCTGTAAATGTAATCTGCGTACAATTTAAAGAAAATCTGCTTTGTGAGCGCGATTAATAAATATTATTAGTTTTTTTTCTTGTCTTGAATTATGTCAAGATAATATACAAAAAAAAAGAGTAAAAGAAAAAAAATATGTTTTCAAATATGTCAAAACATCTAATGCAACTCAGGGTGGGAACAGAACTTAGTACTTTAGTGAAAAGTACTAATCAGCTGTTATTGCAATGAGGAATCGTGTCGATTTCAACTTCCGCTATAGTGAGTGATCGGAGAGCTTTCCTTTTTGATCCTGATTGTCAACGTGTTAAGTTGTGCGACACCATTAAAATAAAATAAAAAAGTAATTTGAGTATAACAAGTGCTTTTAAGTAGTAGTTTTCTTTTTCGCTGAAAAACAAAAGGGAAGTGGTGATATTGAGTGCCATATTCCTTCATAGTTTTATGTAATTTTTTGGAGAATAATCGGCGTGGTGCATTTGCATTATCACGAGACAACGTGTTTACCACCAGCAGCACCCATTCTAACCTAGGAAGCGGATTTATAGCTTCTACAGTTCGTTCGTCAGCATTTCCGCCTTTCATTATATCCGTTCGTCCGTTTTTTTTTGTATTTTTTTGGGTTTCCGGGTAAGAAATTTCAGTTCATTTTTGGTTCCGTCCGATTATTATATATTATTATATGTGCATGAATTATTTTTTTGTAATGATGATCCACGTACGTTAATGGCAAGCAAGAACCACCCCAATCCGGCGAGCTTAGACCAGGTCACAACTAGCATGCACGCTTAGCCATGTACGGGCCTCTCGAAAGAGGGATGCTATATCATTTAATTTATTACAGGTTAGACGGCAATATTGTCAGGAGTCAGCGCAGCACCCATGACAAACGGTAGAGGTGGGCTGACTCCACCTGACCAGGCAAGCATTTTCTTCTTCTCTATACTACCTTCCTCCTTCTTCTTTCTCCTGCTATACAATTCCCCCTTATTTTATTCCTTCTACTTATCTGAAACCAGGTCTGGATTTTTTTCTATAGTCCGGCAAGCTAGCGTGGGCTAACACCATCATGCGTGGTAGACACTTTAACTTTCACCAACCGACGCCGCCACTTTTAATAAACTGCGAAATGCCTTAGAGTCCATTTACATACATTACTACCAACGCTTTGGATAATTCTTTATAAAAATTTTATTGTAAACCTATAAGTAAAGTCCTTCAACAAAAACATAATTACTGATAATTACGCACATTAAGTGTTAAATAAAAAATGATTTAATAAATGAAATTTTAATAGACCAAAAATTTATTTAAACCCAACGCACTCAGCAGCACTTTGACTGCAGAGCAATTTATTATGCAACAAATTTTCAAATTTATTTATTTATGTGAAAAAGACATGTTCATGTACCTATATGTAAATTTAGGCAACTCGAGAGAGTCAAGTGCACATACATACATATATTAAACATTTAACACATTATTCGCGTAACTGTATAACAGAATATGCCTTATGTGTCAGTATAGGTAAATACGGGTATGTATAATAGCATATATATTTATATATATGGTACAAAATTCTATGTGGCTGGGTGAAGTAAATAATTTTGTGACAAAGGTCCTTAATGGCGCGACACAACACCTTTTGATGAAAAATTTCACGTCGCTTATTTATTATACGCATCGCTGCTTAAAACGGCACGCATGCACAAGAGCAATATATACATACATATACGTATGTACATGCGTACATAGCAATATGAATAGCTATAGCTGTAGATATTTTAGCAAAAATGTAGGCACAATGACGGCGACGAACGCACACAGGCGGAAAATTCATGCACACATGCGTAAACATATCTATACGCGTAGCTACACTATAGGAAAAATTCTAAGTAATTGCAAAAAGCTACTAAGTAACTACCGATTAAAATCAAACTAGTCCACTGTTACTAGTTACAATAATTTAAATTAAAGATTTCTTTCGTTTCAAAAATATTTTTTATAATTTGACACTTCAAGACAAAAAAATGATTTACTTCTATTTACTTCGTTTAAAAAAAAAATATTTTTTAAAATCTGCTTAATTTAAAATTATTTTAGAGAATACTGCTTTTGAACTATATTATTTTAACACTTGAAATATATATTGATTTTGTTTCAAAAGTGAACTAGTATTCATTTGCCCATTATTTTACTAGTTTTAAACAGGTATATTTCTGAGTAAAAACTGACCAATAGCCACCTTTGAAATAACAGTTTTTGGTATGAAATAATCCACTGACAGACTTGTTTGGCTAACCAGTTTTGCACCACTTCAAAACCAGTGCCTTTGACCGCAGTACACGTATACCAAATAAAATTCCATATCCTCTGTGTATCAACAGCCTTGCTGTAGTTAGTTGTACATATGTATGTCTGTATGACACTACATACACCTTTTCATCAGCTTGTAAACATTTAAATTACCTTTTTGGCGACGTTCAGAGTTGATTTTCTGGTTCAAGCATTTTTCAACACCTAAAAGTATGCTAACAAATACAAATAAATGATGTTTTCTTTGCACTTTGGCTGACTTTTGTGTTCTGATGCTGGCAAACAAGCACACCGAGCGCAGCTGAGTATATGAGTTGCACTACTATACATACGTACATAAGTTTGGTTTTTTAAGTTGTTTACTTTTTATTGTTTGTTTGGCTACTGGTTGTTGGTGTATTGAAGGTGCTGAAAGTGTTGACATTTCAAATTGTATTGTATATATAAGTTAAGTGTATGTAAATAATTTTTTATATGCATACATACTTTTGTGTTAGTGCAGGCATACAAAATGTATGCCCAGACAATTATTCACACATAGGTACATACATAGATCTCAGTTATTTATATGTATGTGTCATCTTGTTGGCCATTTGGGAAATGAAACGTTTCGAAAATATTGATAACAGCCAAACCCAGTCTGTCAATAGCATTCCAGAAATATTTATGCGTACATATGTAATTTATATGCAATGGGAAAAAATTCTGAATATTTGTATATTCTTTTATGTACGTGTATATCCCATTAGAGAATAGGCAAATGAACTTTTACCTTGACATTCTGTACAAAAGTTTTCACACTTAAGAATATTAACAACACAAAGTTTTATATTTACATACATACGTGTACATCTAAGTGTGGCTAAATAATATATATGAAAATGTGGAAAATACGCTTGAAAATAATTTATACACATATCAATAGCATATGTGTGTACAAACGAGAAAAAAAGTATTATTCGGACACACCTTAATCAATTGTGGAATTTCGATTCATTTATGCACAGAATCGTTTGAGTCAGCTTTTTCTAAAAGTATTTATTTATTCATCAATAACTATCTTGTCCCCTTTAAAGTAATCCCCTCAGATATAATACACTTATGCCAGCGTTTTTTCCAATCCTCGAAACACTTCTAAACCGCGTTTTTTGGTATCGCCAATAGCTCCTGTTTCGAGCAAAGAAAAAAGCAAACGCTTTCCTTTCATCGGTGTCTTCCGTATCGTATGTAAATAATCGTATATGGAAAGCTATAGTTTTATGCCTACAAAAGAAAGTGAATAAAAATATAAGAGTAATAGGAAATTATGCTTAACTTTACTTTATTTTTTATTTTATTTTATTTTATTTCATTAGTTTAATTTAATTTAATTTATTTTGATTTAATTTCATTTTATTTTATTTTATTTCATTTTATTTTATTTTATCTATTTATTTTATTAATTTAATATTTTAATTTAATTTA